>QXVZ01006560.1:0-13830 GCA_008931825.1 Phallusia fumigata
TATATTAAAATAACCTATTTTTACGAATGTTGCATAGTTAATTCACGCAGGTATAATGTTTTGCTTGGTTGGCTTTGTCGCCACAATGCATAATTGACAACCCGTAGTTCACTGACGACTTAGTGTGTGTGAGTCAGGCTGTTTTTTTGTGTGAGGTTAGAAGTGTCAGTGAACTGAGCGTCAAATATGCGGCAAAACTATATACCATGCTAACCACATACATAAACTGTATAAAACGTGTGTAAATAAAAACGAATTTTGATCTTGTTATAGTTTTGTTGCGGGCAGACTTCGTCCAAATCCGTTTCAAACACCACACGAATTTCGACATGAATTCACAAAAGCGGAAAAGCGAAATACAAGTCAACGTGTCCACAGGAACCAACTGCTCAATGTAAGTAAACATTTAAAGGCGTATTAAATTCGAACAAAACTGAATACACTTTAAGTTTGGTGAACACTTCCCTGTTGCTGCTCCGAATAGTGAGCCCGGATTTTCTGATGATTTGCATGTTGCACTTACTATTTTGCATGTCACGTGAGTTCAGTTGACTATTCGGTTGTCGGCATCGGTAGAAGTGTCCACATTAAAATTTTAACGCATTTTCCAAACATGACCATTTGAACACATGGAAGTTTAGCTTCAAAACTAATGGCACCATTAATCGAACTTCTGTTGTTAGTTTTTTTGCAGATGTCTGTCCAACATCTTTCCAAAACACGAAATAGATTTCCAATCCTGCAGCAGCAAAAGCAATGGGGGTATGCGGAACATAAACTTTATTCGAAGCATCACACACCAAATGTAAGCAAACAACAGTAAACACTTTTTACGTTAAGTGTGTGTTTTAAATCTACTGATCATTTGTAGTCAAGTATTACTGCGACGTAGAAAGAAGCAAAAGGGATTACGAAACAGACCACCGGCATTTACAAAGTTAAGTTGAAATCAATTTTTCGATACTAATCAAACGTTATTGAAATATTTGTTTATAAAACGAAATAAACCTCATACAGAGGTGGTACAGAGTGCACGCTGACCACCTCTTGTGCGCCATTAGATCTGAGTGTCCTAAACACTTTTATTTAATAACTTATCATCACTAACAGCTTATATTTCTCGCTTTGTTATTTCCGCACGTTTTTTCTTCAGAACCTTTGACCAGCACTGATCACAGGAGACCGTCACTGCTTGAAGGACTGCTTGGATTTGAAACGATTCAGTGCTCAGCAGGTGAGTCGAGCACATTACCAGTGAACGATTGTAAGCTTAAATGAAAAATAATGTTCTAGGATCAATTGATTAAACAAAATTTGTTCGGTGAAGGCTAAACAGGGTGCACACTGTTTAGTATTCGCGATATATTTTTGTTCAATGGTTTGCAATAGACTGTGTATAGATATGATTTTGCATATTTTTGTCTGTGGTATGTTTTTGTTTCAGAAACTTCTCAAATGGAATTGGAGGAGAGTTCTTCTTCCTTCGCATAAACAATCTCCACTAAATGATCGGATGGTGGTCAAGCAGCCAGCGGATAATCTTGCTTTCCAGGACTCCTTCATTTCTTCATCTTCGGACATTGCTGATCAAGTTGCAAGCAACATAGAAGACATTTGTACACGTATTTTTTGTGCTGTGCATGTTTCACATCAACGATGATAGAGAGTGGAAAATATTTTTGATTTTCTTTGATTGATGACTTGTGAAGATGAACGTGGGTGCACACATGTTGATCTTCGTAGCTGCTTAGCATTAAAATTTAAAATTTCTCCTCATTTCCAAAATGCCTTGTACCTTTTCATTTATTTACTTTTAAATTGTAGGTGTTGTTTCATTTGTTATGTTTTTCAAATTGGACCCATTTTACGAATAAAATTCTAATTTATTGTGTCCACGTATGTTTGGCCGGAGTCTTCTGCTTCCTGTTTTTGTAAGCCAATCAACTATCGCTTATACGAATAAAATTTTAATTTATTGTGTCCATGGTTTTGAAAGCCACATTCGCTTATACTGTGACAAATAGATGCATGTGTTTATTAATCGCTTCGCTTCATACACGTAACAATTCACTGAACAAAATCGTATGACGATTGGGCAAAAGTTACAACGGGGTTTGAACCCATGACTGTCCGATCTCCTATGATAGCTGACTAACCACCGAATGAATCTTAAGCATGTCTATAGTATCCCACAGAAACATGAAATTCTATCAAGAATATTGAACTGAGCTATGAATCCAACCATCCCTGTGGTCTAGTGGTGATAAACTTTGACTACAAAGCAAGAGGTATGTGGTTCAAAACCCACGAACGAACCGACCTCAAAATCTGTTTTTTACTTAGAAGATTATTTTACCCTTCAGCTTGCAGACTCAGAAGTTTTAGTTGCTTTGGTTCACGTAAAATATTACAAGTCATTTTTTCAAAAATAAAACATAGATTTTAGCCGCTATTCTATTCACTTGGCATAGGTTGTACTTACTTGCCAATCCTCTCATCCGCCGATTCCTTCCAGTATCAGGTGATGGATAGCGTAGTGTAGTTCGAACCTATGACCGTAAGACCGTGTATGACCGCCGCGTCGCATGTTAACCTACCTACCTACCTACCTGCCTGCCTTACCACTACACTACCGAGCTGCTTAGGCAACCCTTAACAAACCGCATACATGACTAAATCTGTTGTCACAAAGTCGTACAAAACAAAGAGTTCAACATGGACATGAGAATCCGCCTATTCGCCGTACAGCCTCTCTGGTGCAGTGGTGATTGGCTTGGGTTCCCAGGTCTAGGATTTGGGGTTCAATTCCCACTTCATGCATTCAGTCGCTGCTGTCCGAAACTTTTTTTCTACAATACATTTTTCAATTATTTTAATTCAAATGACAATGAAACCTTAAAGTGAACAATTTTCGGCGGATTTGTCGTCTCCGACGGTGGAGCAGTGGTCAAGTTCTATTATTCACAAACCTCTGGTTTGGGTTCGAATCTCTGAAACTGTTGGCCAATGCTAACTTTTTTTCCCACTGACCGAAAACTAAAACTTATTAGGACCATTTGAACCGCTGGTGGTCGTCACCTGTCGTGGCGTAGAGGTAAAGTCACTTACTTCTCAATCATCTCGCCACCGTTCGAACCCCGGTAAAGATAGAATCTTGCCCCAGTAACCGGTAACACACTTCGGGTTCAAACGTTGCCCCACTGATAAAACTTCACTGGTGATCCTCCTTCAGAGGTCTGTCCCGATAAACTTCTCTATCCTCGCTCCTCCCGACTCTAAGTCATCCAATTCGGCATAACCCATGAGCGAGCTTCCCCCGCATCCGGCAATCTCATCCCTCGCCCTTTTCAGTTGATCCTTGCATCAACAACAGAACCAAACTTAAGATAACCTAAATGGAGCCACAACTAAAGGGCGTTTTGCAAAAATTTTGCACCTCATATAGTCTTTTTGATCAAAATAACTTATTGCGGCGCCTTCGGCGCCGCCAGCTCCGCGCAGCTTCGCTGCGCTCCGCATTGATTAAAATAACTCGTTAGGGCGCCTTCGGCGCCCAGCAGCTCCGCGCCGCTTCGCGGCGCTCCGCTGCATTAAGACACTTGGGGGGCGAGGAGAGTGGGAGTTGTTGGGTTGGTTTCAATTGGGGGGAGAGGGAGTTGTTTGGTTTCGAACTACTGGGCTGCTACACTACTACACCGCGGGTGTGTGCGCGTAACCACTACACCGCGCGAGGCCCCTTCGGTCTAGGGGCTAAACTCGAATATCAATTGCTCTTTTCCTTATATTTAGCTTTGGCAAACAAAATATTTGCCTGTTCCCATGATCTACGGTCCCGGGGTTATGCCCAAGGGAATGACTTGGAGTCAGGAGGAGCGAAGGATGATAAGTTTATCGGGACAGACCTCTGAAGGAGGATCACCAGTGAAGTTTTATCAGGGGAGCAACGTTCGAACCCGAAGTGAGTTATCGGTTACCGGGGCAAGATTCTATCTTTACCGGGGTTCGAACGGTGGCGAGAGGATCGAGAAATAAGTGACTTAACCTCTATGCCACGACTGGTGACGACCACCGACGGTTCAAATGGTCCTAATTAGTTTCAGTTTTCATTCGGTGAGGAAAAATTGTAAGAATTTTACAAACAATTCTGGAGATTCGAACCCGAATCTGCAATTTGTGAGCTGTAGAATTACACCAATGCTTCACGACCGGAGACGACAAATCTGCCGAAAATTGTCAACATAATTGTTTTTCTCATCGCGAATTTAAATAATTTTGCATTGTAAAAAAAGAATTCTAAATAAAACAGGACAGTAGCGACTGCATGCAAGAAGTGGGAATTGAACCCCAAATCCTGAACCTGGAGAACCAAGTCAATCACCATTACACCACAGAGGCTGCACGGCGAATGGGCGGATTCTCATGTCCTTGTTGAACTCTTTATTTTGTACGACTTTTTGACAAGAGATTTAGTCATGTATACGATTTGTTGAGGGGGGGGGGGGCAGCTCGGTAGTGTAGTGGTTAGTTAGGCAGGCAGCCAGGCAGGTAGGTAGGTTAACATGCGGCGCGGCGGTCATACACGGTCTTACGGTCAAAGGTTCGAACACCACTATGCTATCCATCACATGATCCTGGAAGGAATCGACGGATAAGAGGATTGAAAAGTAAGTACAACCTATGCTAAGTGAATAGAATAGCGGCTAAAGTCTACATTTTATTTTTGAAAAAAAGACCTGTAATTACGTGAATGCAAAAGACTTGTGCAAAAAAGACTTGCTGATAGGGGTTTCGAACTTTGGTGCCTGATTTATGAGACCAGCGACTTTGCTATTGCACCACGACATCAGATGCAATACGAAGGATGAAATGATCTTCTTTGGAGATTGTTTCGTTTCTGGGCTTTGAACCACAGACTTCTTGCTTTGTAGGGTTTTAGTTTCACAAATTCATAGCTTTGTTCTTCATAGGGGATGCTACAGACATGCTTAAGATTTGCTGGTTCACTTCCAAGCAGCTCGTTAGTGTAGTGGTTAGTCTGCCATCATGAGGGGAGAGGCCGGACAGTCATGGGTTCGAACCCCGCCGGAATCTTATGAAGGTCCTTTGGTCCACAGGCATCAATTTTTGTTCCGCCTCCAAAATACCTACATACCACATCCAATAAACATTCTGGGCAACCGTTGCAGGGGACTTCAACAGTATTATTGTGCAAACAACGAAACAAACGATCACTATCCGCTAAACCGCTAAACGGAAACGAACGATACAAGACCAACGTATGAGCAACGACAACGTGGTGACGGGGGCAACTGAAGTGGGCCCTCCAATATTCAGCATTTTTTTTCGGAAACTTAGATAAAATTATATTTATGTCAAACTGTCACTATAAATGCATTTAAACGAGTCCTACGGCAAAGTGCACATCTAAGCAAGGAGTAACATTCGTGTGCAATATGACGACAGGCACAACACTACAGCGATACAAGCAACTACAGTGAAAGAAAATAAGATGACGTACAATAAAACAAACACAACTTATAATAAACTGACTCGCATATAGAAAAGTGTAGCTTTATCATTGAATGAAATAAACGTAAAAGGCAGTTGGTACGAAATTACGCAAGTATAAAACAAACGTATATTTTTAACGCTAAGCAGCTACAAAGATCAACATGTGTGCACCCATGTTCACCTTTTACAATTCAACAATCAAAATAAGTACATCAAAAATTGAGTTTCACTCTACTATCGATGATTAATAACATATGCAGCACAAAACATATATGTACAAATGTCTTCTATATTGAGCAATGTCCGAAGATGAAGAAATCCTTGATGGCGAGATTATCCGCTGGCTGCTGAACCTCCATCCGATCATTAAGCGGAGATTGTTCATGCGAAGGAAGAAGAACTCTCCTCCAATCCCAGTTGCCAAGAGTTCATCATGTCTTCGGTAATTTTAAGAAGTTCCTGAAACAAAAGCATACCACAGACAAAAATATGCAAAATCATATCTATACACAGTCTATTGCAAACCATTTAGCAAAAACATATCTTGAAGGCGAAACAGTGTGCACCCTGTTTAGCCTTCACCGAACAAATTTTGTTTAATCAATTGATCCTAGAACATTATTTTTCATTTAAGCTTACAATCGTTCACTGGTAATGTGCTCGACTCACCTGCTGAGCACTGAATCGTTTCAATCAGCTGTCTGTTTCAAATCCAAGCAGTGACGGTCTCCTGTGATCAGTGCTGGTCAAAGGTTCTGAAGACCAAAACGTGCGGAAATAACAAAGGAAGAAATATACGCTATTAGTGATGCTGAGTTATTAAATAAAAGTGTTTAGGACACTCAAATCTAATGGCGCACAAGAGGTGGTCAGCGTGCACTCTGTACCACCTCCGTATTAGGTTTATTTCGTTTTATAAACAAATATTTCAATACGTTTGATTAGTTACATAGATAAATTGATTTCAACTTAACTTTGTAAATGCCGGTGGTCTGATTCGTAATCCCTTTTGCTTCTTTCTACGTCGCAGTGATACTTGACTACAAATACAATGATAAGCAGAATTTAAACACATACGTAACGAAGTGTTGTGTTGTTATTTGTTTACCTTCGTTGTGTGATGCTTCACAGACAGTTCATGTTCCTGATTCCTCTAATGCTTTTGCTGCTGCAGGTTTTGTAATCCAGTCGACATTTTAATCCAATCTGCAAAAAAACTAACAGCAGAACTGAAGTTCGAGCAAGAGGCCTTTAGTTTTAGAGCTAAACTACCATGCGTTTGGTTATGCTTGGAGAATTCGTTACTATTTTAATGTGGACACTTCTACCAATGCCGACAACCGAATAGTCAACGGAACACACGTGACATGCAAAATTGTAAGTGCAACATGCAAATCATTACGAAAAATCCGGCCTCACTATTCGGAGCGGCAACAGGGAAGTGTTCACCAAACTTACCTNTTAGTAATATGAGTTGATTGGATCTTTAGAAAATCTGCAGTAATGTGGCACATCAATTTGCTCACCACAAAACAACACAGAACCAATTTAGCAAACTATTATCTCCAAACGTTAAATCAGTAACATTCACATTAATATCCTTGCCCTAATTCACCTTTTGCAAAATGCAAAACATGCTGTTAAAGGTATTAGAACCACAGGTATCGCACCTTTTGCCCGCCTCCATATGTTGCAGAGCATTTCGCGTTTTATCACAAACCACCTCAAGTGCAATTTATAGCACAGCATCATTGGTACAATATCAACAAACCTTGTAAACCATAAGTGTTACCTCGGAAAGTTGCTCTGCTTGGCTAAAGTACATCTTTAATGAGAACGTGTTCTACATTATTCCTTCTAAACTCAAAGTGAAACTAGAAAAACGTCCTGTCCACAACCCTTTGCTGTGACGGTAACATCGTCTATGTTTTGCCTTTTGAACAGCCTTGCGTCGAATAGCTAATAACCTCACAAACGCTCCAGGTAAAAACAAACAAACAAATATATCTGTGGATTTTGGGTTTGTATTTATTATCTGAAGCTTCAAAGACAATAAATAAGATTTCCAACGGGAACTGTTTATTACACAAACGAATGAAAACGGCACAGAATTAAATGAATCAGATATTTTGTGCTGGCTCCTCCTTTCTGACTGGCTTGTGACAGAAAATCATCCGAACAGGAACAGCTGTTTCACAACAACAACACGTTTCGCCTCAGCTGACCACTTGAACATACCAGATTCACATCCAATAACCTTAAAACACAATATTATGGATAATTCAGCAAAAAAATGACCAATGGAAAATGATGTCAATGGAAAATGAAGGAAAAATGTCAATGGAAAATGAAGAGTCACAAACAAGACTGAAGTTTGCAATTAACACAGCAAGACAAAATATTTGGTAATATTTAATCTTTATTTATAATTAATCAGCACGAAAGTCATTTCATGGAGGGCTTTGCATCCAATATTAAAACTGTTTGTTAACTTGCTGTTACATTAAATCCAGTTGTCTGTCTCCTGGTTTCTATCATCTGTATCATGACAATTGTCACTCTGGGTGGCAGTTGTCACTTGCTATGGCACACCACACATAGAGGTTTGTTAATGTTCTTGTTATATATTCTGGTTTTATTCAATTGTCCATAGAACACAGCTTACATGAGTAAAAGTTGTCTGATGTAATTTGTTGTTGTTGCTGACAGCATTTCCATTGACTTTAATTCCTCTTTAGTGGTAAAACCTGGATGAAAATAAACAATTAGAAGGGTGACTTTCACCTAATTGTCATTCAACGTATATGAAACTGAATCAAAGGTTGATGTATTCAAATTAATTTACATTGGGTCCCACAGTTACCCCAGCTTTGTTACAAATGACACCACAAATTTTAGTAGCAGACATTTTTTTATTCGATAAAAGGGTATTGTGATTATAGCACAATCTACAAACTTAAGAGGACTAGCAGGTAGAGGTCCAGTTCTGACAACATTAAATAATTTGAACAATTTTAGGAGGCTAGCAGGGTAATGGTGGGCATTTGTTTTTCATTGGGTCACAGGAGCCGCAATGAAACAATGTGATTGATATGCATTGCAATCATGCTCATGACACACCACAATATCGAACATACAAAAGTAACAGTTGACAATTAAACATAACTTCTGTCATCTTTAATTAGTAATCAAATAAGGTTTGTGGCTCTGTGGATTGAATGAAGAATGACTTACATGGCTCTTTTAGTGCAGAATGTTGCTGACCCCTTAACTACTTAATCTAACTTTATATTGCAATTTAGAACAATCATACTTTAGTTTGTGGTGCATGTGAGCATAAAAAAACTTTCATTGTTTTGGGGCTAGCAGGGAAACCACTGGGGTATGGAGTTAAATGAAACAGGTGGAATATATCAATGACCTCATGCGAAAGTTCCATTTAAACATTTGCAAGGGAAAAAAAGCTCAAAAAACAGTAAAAACAATATGTGCCCTCTTTGGGGTAAGGACCCATAATCATTAAATAGCCTAGATTGAATATAAAGCTATATCAATGCTTGGGGTAGTTCAATCTGTTTGCAACACTAATTACCTACAAATTAATAAAGTTTTTTCAAATATAGGCTGCTCCATAACCCACTTCTTCAACTAACAATAAATTAAACAACATCAAAATTAAGAAAAACTAGCGGAACTGCAGTTTTGCAGGCAACTACCAACAAGCTAAAAGGGTGGCTTTCACCATATTGCCATTTCATACACTATAACACATTTTAAAGAAGGATGTATCTTCATTACTTTTTTTGTCAGGATTACAAATCACTCTTTAATCAATTAACGATGTTACAAGCATATAATCGAGCCAAATAAGTAAAGTCCCATTTGCTGTTTTCCCATTGAATCAGATAAATATCATTCTTTCAGGCTCTTGAAACTATTCAGCAGGGTTTATTTTCCAATTGGATCTCCCAATATTTTTAATCGTTTTATTAAATAAGGATAAATCAAAAAATCTGGTATTAAATGTTTAAAGCGGGTTCAAAGCGAAAGGTAATTCGTTGTTCCCTAAAAACTATGTACTGTATAATCACAACCGCCGTCAATCGTTGTGACATCATCTGCACAAAAATCACTCCTAGTCGAAAGTCAACCCAAATAATTTTAATAGATACACACTAAGTCCAAAAGCTAATTTAAAATTAAGCCCCAAGTAAGGTCAGAATTTTATTCCCACTCTCGAAACTCGCTAAGCAACTTCAACAACATCAAGAGCACTTGCTATTTAATAATTCACTTTTAAAAACTTTTCGAGAAATTTGAAAGGCGGGTAAAGCACAGAATAAGATTATCTTATGCCGGACATCGATAAGTATGTATTTCAGAAATGATTTACCCGAATGTTTAAAGTATTGGGCAAAATAGGACGACTGACACTACTAATGTGGTCTAGAGGTACAAAACTATTCAAACCAAAGTATTGTGAAACATTGTGCTATAGAACTCAATTTTTAGGGTCAGGGTGTACAACATTAACCTGGGTCAGTAACGTTGTTAACATGATGTATGAAGTACTTCTTTATATATATGCACGTGTTACAAAGTTTCAAGTCAACAAGCAACATGTTAAAAGTCCACATACAATAGCATGACGAACACCATTCACTTGGTCTGATAATTCGAAAACAATGACGGTTTAACAAACATTGATTGGCAACCACACAAAAATATTTCATATTTAACAATAAAAGTAACACAAATAAAACAATTTAATTAAAGAATGCTCAGACATGAAGACAAATAAGAGGCTGCAGTACAAACTGATTAGGGTTTGCAGCAATGCATGAAAAAACATAAGTACTAGCAATTACAGATGGTATAATTAAAAGCATAGGCGAAGTCACGAGGAAGAGGCCCCAATTTCTAAACTGTACTTTAATGTTGGTGACAGTGGAGTCTTGAACAATGATAATGTAAAGAGTCAGTTGAAATTTTAGTAACAAAATCGCAAAATGCACAATTTTTCCATCTAATCAAAGCTTAAGATCAACAAGCAATGTGCTTAAGGTCCACATACAAAAGCACAACACAACTAACCATAGGAAACTACAATAAAACATGAAACAAGCAACACATGCATTGTATATACATGAACTCTTCAATATTTTTCGGCTTGCATTAGTTGCTTTGTGGGTCATCGGACCAAGTAGTGTTTATGATTTTGTTGGGCAACTTCCCCAGTTGTTTCTGCAGTTTAGATGCAAAAACACTTTTCTGTGAAGAAGGTTGTTTCGTGTTTCTTGCTAAAATAATGTCAACTTTTCTCTGTGGTGCAACAGCAGGTCAAGAGGAAAGCATGAGAGCTGTGTGAGTCGTCACATCAGTTTCAAGAGTTTTTCATGTCACTCTGGTTGGTGATTAGCTAGATCTGAAACGTAAGAAGTACAGTTGTGAGTCATATGCAAATATAATTAATACATGCAATAATCTACTTGAATTCCACCAAAAGCATGTAGCAAAAGCTGTTTGGAAACACAAGACATAAACCTAAAAAGTAGCTCAATGTGCAATAGAGCTTTTTGGCCGTCAGCCACAGACATGCATACATGCCATGGGTGGCATATATGAGGTTATATTCATGGCACGCCAAGTGATTTAAGAGCTTAGCTCAAATTGCAATACATTTCGTGAGCAAATTTTCGCAATCTCTTCGTTTTAAAGAAGTAACGTCTGATCAACAAGGCATACAAAGTCATTAACATTTGGCATGGATGAAAATCTGACCCATTGCATTACAAGGTTTCAATCCCTAATATAGTAGTGAATACATTTTATTGCAAACTTGTTAAAAATTTGCTCTGGAGATGACAAGAGCAATTAGTAAAACATTTGAAATGAAGTGTGTGCTTACTACATTTGCTTTCTTACAGATTTATGTTTTTAAACAAAAAAAAACATTTTGTACCTTGATGGTCACTGGTGTAGTTTGTCCATCCACGGAACCATTGGAATGGTAAAAGTTGGGTTCGGTTGATGTAACATCTGCAAAGAAGCAGTTGTGGTCACAACATAGAAGTTTAATTTACTGATGTGCAAAAGTACCTTTTACTTGCCGCTAAAGAAACCGGAAAGGCTTGAACGTTTTGCTGAACTGTCTTGATACGGATAAGTTAAACAAGTAAACAGCCTAAACCCTGTGTCCCTAATAAAAAAGTATGAAACCTAAACCTGCAAATAAAAAATTTAAAAACCTAAACCTGCAAAACACAAGCCTAAACCTGCAAAAAATAAAGTTAAGCTACAAAGACAAAACAGACCTAAACCTGCAAGGCAAAAAAGAAAAACCTTAACATTTTATCACAAAAACCTTAACTGGGGAACAAAAACATCAGCCCCTAACACCTGTAAAACAAAAATTTAGCACATAAAAAATCTGTTGAAACAAAAACATTTGTTAAAAGACATCACTTTAATTAGTTAAAATAAAAACATCATGGTAATTTCTGTAAGTATGTCTAAAATGAGATTGGCTAAACGTGTGTCGAAAACAATAATGTTATCACATGTAAATACAGCTGAAAATATATTGTGAAGAATATTTGCCTAAATAATGTCTAAAATAATGTTATTTACCTGCAAATACAACTAAAAGACAATGTTACTATATACCTGCAAATACAACTAAAAGATAATGTTATTATTTACCTGCAAATACAACTAAAAGATAATGTTATTCTTTACCTGCAAATACAGCTAAAAGATAATGTTATTATATACCTGCAAATACAACTAAAAGATAATGTTATTATTTACCTGCAAATACAACTAAAAGATAATGTTACTATATACCTGCAAATACAACTAAAAGATAATGTTACTATTTACCTGCAAATACAGCTTAAAAGATAATGTTATTATTTACCTGCAAATACAGCTAAAAGATAATGTTATTATTTACCTGCAAATACAGCTAAAAGATAATGTTATTATTTACCTGCAAATACAGCTAAAAAGATAAATTTAATTACCTGCAACTATGGTCAAAAGATAATTTTAATATTTGAAAAACATGTCTAAAAGATAATATTAATTCCTGCAAATATGACTGAAAAGATGTTAATACCTAAAAAAAATCTGTGGAGAAAATGTTAAAGCCTGTAAACAACAAAAATAGTTAAAATTAGGATTGCAAAATACCTGATTTTTCTGAAACCATAAGACAAATTTGTACATTGCAATAATACCATTTAGTCAAAAGCACGAGCAAGATTTTGAAAATAATCTGAAAAACAAAAAAGCATAGTTACTCTAGTTATCAAAGGCAAAACAAAATACAAATAACCAAGAGCTTGACACCAATCTGCCCTAACTCTTATATTTTACACTTGACAATGGCGGTTCCTTAGTTAAAAGCGACGCGTAAAAAACAACAATACAATAATAAGAACCTGATCGGCTGATGTAAAAGGCACAACACCCTGGTCTGCTTAAAGAGAAACTTAAAGGATAGAAAAGGGAACTCCACACACATTGTTGTTGATGAAAAAGGGAAAACGAAAAGCAAATAAAAATTGGCATGAATAATGTTGGCATCATTAGACATTGGTTCATCTACAGCATAAAACCGGCAATCTTCACTGGTCAAGAAAGGTTTCTGAAAAAAAAAACGGTGGAACCACCATTGTCCCTGCACGGNCAAGAGCTTGACACCAATCTGCCCTAACTCTTATTTTTACACTTGACAATGGCGGTTCCTTGGTTAAAAGCGATGCGTAAAAAATAACAATACAATAATAAGAACCTGATCGGCTGATGTAAAAGGCACAACACCCCCCAAGAACTGGTCTGCTTAAAGAGAAACTTAAAGGATAGAAAAGGGAACTCCTCACACATTGTTGTTGATTAAAAAGGGAAAACGAAAAGCAAATGAAAATTGGCATGAATAATGTTGGCATCATCAGACATTGGTTCATCTACAGCATAAAACAGGCAATCTTCACTGGTCAAGAAAGGTTTCTGAAAAAAAAAAACGGTGGAACCACCATTGTCCCTGCACGGCCGACGTGAAACAACACAACATCAGCTTGCCTCAACTAACTGTCCTGCATACAACCGCCGCAATTAGCCTATGAAAAATAGAAGGCGAGTCTGTCATGTTTTCAACCACCCAAATAGTCATGCCCCATAGTGACAGGGTGGCAGGGTCAACCAGGAATGCGAAATTGAAGTTAGTAATAAGTAAGTTAGCCTAAATCCACAAATAGGAAAATGGGCTTGACCAGCAGAACAGGGATAAGGGGCATTTACATGGCGCAATTAAAA
>QXVZ01006567.1:3418-19016 GCA_008931825.1 Phallusia fumigata
CCGCAAGGTGTGCTTTGTACTCAGCACCATTTGATGCTATAAGTATCAACGCCTCTTTGGATATCGCAAGGCCGCTGCCCAGCAGTCAACTTAATTATTTAAACGCAACAGACGGAGAATCATATTCCGCTGTACTTGACAGTGTGCGACGGCCTGTAGCTATTGTAAAAGCTGTGGAACGATATAAAGCCGAAGTTTTCGACAACGAACCCTATGTGGCCGTGCATTTGAGATACGATTTTAAGGATTGGGGTGGAGTTCGATGCCGTCCCGACCATCCGACCAAATTTTCAAAAATGTGCGAAGAACTGAGAAAAATCACACCAGAAGATGTAGCAACCGGAATTGTTACTTCACTTAACGAAGCAAAAGTTAACCAATCGGCATGGAAACATGTCTATATTGCTTCACCTCCAATTTTACGAAATTTTTCTGATCAAATAATGGAAGTTTTACAAACACTTAACAGCAATGTGAAAAGTTCCAAAAAGCATTTAAATGTTTTTTTAACTGAGCGGTATGAACCATGCTGGAAGCGAGGAGAGTGGTTAAACGAAAACGAAATCTTTTCTCTCGCTGAAATGGAAGTTTTAGCACAAAGCGAGTGGTTCTTTTTTTCCCTGGTGTCAACTTTCTCGACCAACGTTCAACCGTTTCGTTGGGAAAAAAAGGGAAACAAAAACTTTCAAAGGAAGTTTGAAAAGTCACTATACGAAATTTCCAGAAACAGTATGATGAAACGAATTGGAACGAGTGACACATAGTTTTATGCTGCGTGTTCATCTTACAGTTTGCACTGTATTACATACATTTAAACATCCTAACGCCAACATGTGTTTAGAAATAGACTTTGGAAGTAAACCTCACACAAAGTTGGTTTACGTTTTTTTGGGCACCAACATTTCGAACAGATTAGGACAACTAAATAATTTTAGTTCACTAATTCGACAAATTAGAGCAAAAGGCCAATAAATCTAATCTAATTTATGAAAAGCTTGTGTGCTCCAATATTAATTATGATCTAATTTACAGTTTTACCGAAAATGTCCAACGTCCAACGGAGTTTTAGCCAGTGATAGGAGACGCACTTCACGCATGGAAAGCGCAAGGAAATGATCAATGTAATTCTAGTTCGGGGTTTAGTTTTATTTCTAGTTTTTGCGAATTAGTAATTCTAATCAAATTTGGGAAAACTAAAAACCTTTAATAAAAATTCTAACCTAATTTTAAATTGCTGAAAACATCCTTAAATATTTCGAACAACCCCTTGATTAAATGGATTAGAAGTGAAAGTAGAACAGACAAATTTTGTTACGTATTTTCAGATTCGTGACACGGGTTGCAACCTACGGTCATTGATTGTTAACCGCGGCTTTGCTATTATCGACGGTAATTGCCGCAAATACCTAACAATGGTAAAAAGTGTTGGTTTAGATGACATTGTTGTTGAAACAAACATTTTCATGCGGCTCCTTTAATAAATCGTGCGTGTTAAAACTACGACAAGATAGTCATAAAGTATTATATATGTGGGTTAAGCGTGATGAATATGTTACACATTCCTGAAAATGACTGTTCAAATCACAGACCCCAACATCGCTAATGATTTTCTTTGCCTGTTTTTTTTTAGTTGGTTTAATAATGGAACAGAAACAAATAGCCACTAGAAAGAATATTTGCGAGTTTCGTTTTTTATGAAAAGAGTCACTTTAAAAAAGTTTTGGACCATTGCGTTAGACTGACATATTCTCTGGTCCTTTTTTGCGATTCATTTCTGGTGAAAATATAATTCTGCACAGTTTTCGTAAAGGTGAAGATGACATTACAATTTCAAGCGGCAAAATTGGTTTATTTACAACTCCAGGGTATGCCATGTCTAATATTCATTTCAATTACATTCCTTTCTTAAACAGCGATTAAAGTAACCAAAAAAATACACCTAAAACTCAACATTGGCCTTGTCAAATGGGAAATGTACACACACTCTTCCTTGATGGAGAATTTTGGGTTACGGGTCTGATAAGTGTATCAGTGTACTGTACAAGTTTTTTGCCCGTCTGGTTGTAGACACCTTAAAACATTACCTCGAAAAATAATATTAGTGACACTCGTTGAACCGTTTGAAAAACGGCCTTTAACTGTCTATTTCATAACATGTAGTCTGGATCTAGTGCACAAAAACACACAGAAAATACAACTTAGAATTGGTCAAAATTTTGGACACAATAAATAAATAGGCCGCCTTGACCTCTGTTCTCCATTTGCTTCTACCTCATTTGATAAAGGAATGGTTCGAGATCAGTTTTGGACAATTAAAATTTTCTCAACATTTCCAAAATAGTTTGGAATTAAAATTACAGCTATTTAGTTTCCTGTTTAGTTTTCCAGATCTTTTTAGGACGTTCGAAGTGTACACAGTTGAAGATTATTTCGTTTGAAGTAATCCAAACTATATTTTTAAAGCATGTTGACATTGATGTTGACAAATGTGAGCTGTTTGCATTCTTCAAACTCAACGCGCAGAAAAAAACTATTTGTCAGTAGTTGTACTTCGCTTCAACATTGCCTTTCTGGAAATGTCGTATAATGACTTTTCAAACTTCCTTCGAAATTTTTCGTTTTCCTCCTTCTCCAATCGTAACGGTTGAACGTTGGTCGAGAAAGTTGACACCAGGGAAAAAAAGAACCACTCGCTTTGTGCTAAAACTTCCATTTCAGCGAGAGAAAAGATTTCATTTTCGTTTAACCACTCTCCTCGCTTCCAGCATGGTTCATAACGCTCAATTAAAAAAACATCCAAAGACTTTTTGGAACTCTGCACATTTTTGTTTAGCCTTTGAAGAACTTTTACTATTTGATCAGAAAAATTTCGTAAAGTTGGAGGTGTAGCAATATAGACATGTTTCCATGCCGATTGGTTAATTTTTGCTTCATTAAGTGAAGTTAAAATACCAGTTGCTACATCTTCTGGTGTGATGTTTTTCAGTTCTTCGCACATTTTTGAAAACGTGGTGGGATTGTCAGGACGGCAACGTTTACCACCCCAATCCTCAAAATCGTATCTCCAATGCACGGCCACATAAGGTTCGTTGCCCAAAACTTCGGCTTTATATCGTTCAACAGCTTTTACAATAGCTGCAGGCCGTCGCACACTGTCAAGTACAGCGGAATATAATTCTCCGTCTGTTGCGTTGAAAGAAAGATTTTGACGGCTGGGCAGAGGCTCTGCGATTCCCTTTGTAGCCGTGACATTGATGGTATAAAACGGTGCCGAGTACAAAGCACACCTTGCGGATGTATTGTAGGCTTTTCTAAGCGTTCCAGGTTCACCAGTTAACCACGGTTCGTAAGTTATTTGATAGTTATCAGGAGGATATGCCGGAATGTTTGGAATGTCGTTTTGTTCTTGTTCCTTGTCGATTAAACGCAGCTGTGTTGACCCTTTTTCTTCGGTAACTCTTGCCCCGTCAATTTGAAGGATTTTCATTTCGGTGTCCCTTTCGAAATCTTTTAATGTCTTAGAGTTGGTTATCTGTGCCTGTGCATATAAAAGGGTGGTTAATTATTGCTAATAATATACTTTTGAAAAAGCAAGCTCAGTACCCAAGAAAATTTGAACTATTTGCAACTGTTTAGTTTTGCTCAGATACATTTTGTCGGTACGATAATACTCTCGAACCTGTAACACGACGTCAAATGAAGCATTGCAACTTTGTCGAAAAGACTCGATGGAAATGACAGAAACAAAACGACGAACTCTTTGAAGGTCTATTCGTTGACTCGCTGGTATCTTTCCACGGCCGACAGTGTAGTGTGCATGAAAATAAGGAACCACCAGTGTTCTAAAACAAAAAAGAGGCGTGTTTTTCGGGAATTACAAATGAATTGGGACATTGTGTGGTTGCGCCTCGGTAAGTTAATGTGGTCATGCTGTTTAAATTCAAGGGGCATTGTTTCGTTCTGCAAACCTGTTCTGTGACAATTTGTAGTTGTATTTTTTTAATTGGGTTTATACATTTTAATTACAAGAGAAATTACCTGTTTAGTCGCAACGCCAAATAGATAGATTGCCAAAAACCAACTATTTGGTTGTTTGGTCCCCAAATTAAACCAGGATATAAAAACTTTGTTGGATCCAATTTAAATTGAGGTTGCACGTCTTCATCCTCTTGTTCATCATGCTGTTCCCAAAGCAAACATTCCTGTAGGTCGGTTGACATGAGGTCACTGCTTCGTTCTTCTGTTTCTAGCTTCTCCTTATGCATTGTAACTTTGCTTCCACTAGCTTTTTTTGAAGTATTTGCAAAAGTTTTTCTTTCCAAAGCTGTAGCATCTGTGCTGTTCTGTGCGAAACCAGTGTGGAAACTGACATCTGGTTGCTTTACTGCCCCTAACGGTTTCAGTGTATTTGCTTTTCGATGAGAAAGTACATACGTGGGGTTTTTGAATTGCAATGACCCCGTTTTCCAAAAGCTAACAGTTGCTCCTATCGACCAAACGAACGCCAGGGTCAAAAATATTTTGAGGTATGCATATACAGCAGAGGGGGTGAAATGCAACACTCTACTTCTAAGTCTGAATTTCTGCTGCACAGTTTTCATGATGTGGAAGCCCAAGCACCAGAAGGTACTCTGTCGATTTACCTGCAGATTAAACACACAGGTCAGTATGAGGATGTGACTAGTTTCCTAGCCCATTTAACTCAATTGTTTCCTGACCGCGATCTTGCTATCGTTGATGTCAATTATCTCGAATACGTAACAATCGCAACAGTTTGTTCGGATATTTTCTCGTAAAGAGACTGCTTTTTTGTGTAAATTCACCAGTTCTCTGTTTTCATCCATTTTGCTTTGTTTATCGAATGGTTGGAACGTAAGATGTGAATACAGCATATTTTTATTTTGGTAAAGGTAATCCAAAAACTATTTCTTGAAACAAAATTGTCACCTATACTGTACAGTTAATTTTTTTGTGCAACTATACTCTGTGAGGAAAGAACATCGTTGTAAGTAATATTGAAAGTGAGATTTAGACTTCAGTATTAAGCTGTTGGCATACAAAGGAAATGCATTGCAAAACTTTGTATTTACTTCAAACAGAATGCGCAGCGCAAAATTATGTGCCTGTAGTTCGTTTCATCATAGCATTTCTAGCAGTGTCGTAAACTGACTTTTCAAACTTTCTTTGAAAGTTTTGGTTCTCCTTTTCCTCCCATCGTAACGGTTGAACGTTGCTCGAGAAAGTTGACCCTGGCGCAAAAAAGAACCACTCGCTTTGTGCTAAAACTTCCATTTCAGCGAGTAAAAAGATTTCTTTTTTGTTTAACCACTCTCCTCGCTTCCAACATGGTCCATAACGGTCAGTTAAAAAAAGATCCAAGGGCCTTTTGAAACTTTTCACATTGCTGTTGAGCGTTTGTAAAGCTCTCACCACTTGATCAGCAAACTTGCGCAGTATTGGAGGTGTAGCAATATAGACATGTTTCCATGCCGATTGGTTAACCTTTGCTTCGTTAAGTGAAGTAACAATTCCGGTTGCTACATCTTCTGGTGTGATTTTTCTCAGTTCTTCGCACATTTTCGAGTACTTGTTCGGATGGTCGGAACGGCATCGAACTCCACCCCAATCCTTAAAATCGTATCTCCAATGCACGGCCACATAGGGTTCGTTGCCGAAAACTTCGGCTTTATATCGTTCAACAGCTTTCACAATAGCTGCAGGCCGTCGCACACTGTCAAGTACAGCGGAATATAATTCTCCGTCTGTTGCGTTGAAAGAAAGATTTTGACGGCTGGGCAGAGGCTTTGCGATTCCCTTTGGAGCCTTGACATTGATGGTATTGAACGGTGCCGAGTACAAAGCACACCTTGCGGATGTATTGTAGGCTTTTCTAAGCGTTTCAGGTTCACCAGTTAACCACGGGTCGTAAGTTATTTGATAGTTATCAGGAGGATATGCCGGAATGTTTGGAATTTCGCTTTGTCCTTTGTCGGTTAAACGCAGCTGTGTTGACCCTTTTTCTTGGGTAATTCCTGTTCCGTCAATATGAAGGATTTTCATCCCGGTGTCCCTTTCGAAACGTGTTAATGTCTTGGAGTCAGTTTTCTGTGCCTGTGCAAATCAAAGTGTGGCTCATTATTGCTAATGAAATGCAAGAGAATTAAACAGAAATAGCCAGGAAATTGGATAACAATTACAAACCTGCAATACGACGTCAAATGAACAATTGCAACTTTGTCGAAAAAACTCGACGGAAATGACAGAAACAAAGCGACGAACTCTTTGAAGGTCTATTCGTTGACTCGCTGGTATCTTTCCACCACCAACAGTGTAGTGTGCATGAAAATAAGGAACCACCAGTGTTCTAAAACACAGGATTTGACGCGGTTTTAAAGCGATTCAACTCAAGTTTATGTAACTATACCCTGAGAGCTGTGAAAATGTTAAAGTGTACACATGAAAACATGTAGCAAACGAAACTGGCATGGTACAGCGGTTTATTACGGTGGCCCGCAAATACAATTCAACAATTTTTTGCAAACATTTTTTTCAGTGCAAACATTGTTTTTCGATGCAAACATCAAACATCTTTTTTTTCAGTGCAACATTTTTTTGCAGACAATTTTTTTAAGTGCGAACATTTTTTTTCAGTTCAACAATTTTTTTGCAGACAATTCTTTTGTGCCGTATACGGCGTATCAAAAATGGGAAATTACTATTTTCTTCTTGCGCAATTCTGTACTCGGTAGCTGTCAGCATCAGCGCCGGCCCAAGTAACATATTTAAACGATGTGACGTGTTGTTTATTACAGTATGTACTAAGCGCAAGCATCAAAACTTGCACTGAAAAAAAATGTTGCACTGGAAAAAAATTTTTGCACTAAAAAACCGTCTGCAAAAAAGTTGTTGCCCTGGAAAAAAAATGTTTGCATTAAAAAAAAAATGTTTGCAAAAAAATTGTTGAATTGTACTTGTGGGCCACCGTAGTTTATCGGTTGATCAAGTAAATAAAATGTAAATTTGTCACTCCAACGAAAACTGCTACCATTACGGGCTATAGTTAATGTGTATGTGTCGTTCTAAATCATAGAGCAGTGCCATGTTTAACTTATAAACCTGCTTTTGGGAACATTTGAAACTGTACAGAAATCAATAACAGAAATTACCTGTTTAGTCGCAACGCCAAATAAATAGATTGCCAAAAACCCAATATTTGGTTGTTTGGACCCCAAATCAAACCAGGATATAAAAACTTTGTTTGGTCCAATTTAAATTGTGGTTGCAAGTCTTTATCCTCTTGTTCATTTTGCTGTTCCCAAAGCAAACATTCTTCTTGGTCGGTTGACATGGGATCACTGCTCTGTTCTTCCATATTTAGCTTTGCCTGTTTACCTGTTAGTTTGCTGCTACTGGCTTGCTTTATACCATTTTTTAATAGTTTGTTTACCAAAACTGACGCAACAGTGTCATTCTGTGTTGGACTGGAATTGAAAGCATCATGTGATTGCTTAAACGGCATCGAAAGTTTATTAACATTGGCTTGTGAGAGCATAGGAGGGTGAGAGAGAGCATTGGAGGGTTTTTCAAATGCTGAAGACGTTCTCCAATTTTGCACGATCAGTATTTCCTGCCCGAATCTGACAGCCGATGCTATTGACCAAACTAGTCCCAAGGCTAAAAACAGTTTGAGGTATGCAGATCTATTGGAATTGATGCAACGCAGCTTTCTACCTGTTACCTTGAATTTCTGCTGCACAACGTACATGGCGGAAAAGCCTTAACAACAGACGAAACTGAACTGAATACAGAGCAGTATCCAATATTCAAACAGCCTGCGGTTTAGGCCTACGTGTTAAAATTCAGCACAGATAACCGCCAACCTTCGGTTCATTCGGCTAAAAGACATATCGACCGGTGCTGAATGACATTTGCTGCTTTCGAGGGTGGGGTATAACGAAGCTTGTAGGATATGAGTATTGGTAAGTTCTTCATGACTTAAAAGGAGAAACGACTAATTCTCGAAAGCAAATCCTTTTGACAAGTACAAAACAATATTGACACCCATAAATATTGCCTATTGAAGCAAAATAGAAATCTGTTGTACAGTAGGAAGTTACCAGCTGGTAATAAAATATTAAATAAAGACAAAACAAGTTTTTGTTTTGTACATTCTAAGACTGTCTCGAAAGTGAGGATTAATGTTTGAGATACCAAAATTCTCGCTGAACAATAAACAACTGCCAATCCTGTCAATTCTACCTTTCCATGTAGTAGTGTATACCTAAATCTGTGAGACTAATTAGGACACTACTACACAAACGCCGAAACTTGTATCAGTCAGATATAATAACAAATCAGTTACATTCAAACACAAGACAAAGTTTTGAATCGAATCGATCCCATGTGTGTCTCATGACTAAAACAGTCATCGGCCAGAAACTTCGCAGGAAAACGCCTGTTTGCGGCGAGGTTCTATTTAAAGCAGCTAGGGTCGTTGCCTTCCGGCCTTGGTGCACTTTACTGAAATCATCGCCATTTTCTTTGGTTCAAGAGCCCAAAGAATCAACATAAAGGTACGGTGCCACAGCTAGGGTTGCCAACTCTGTTGAGCTACAATAAAGGACATATAAACCTAAATGATATTTTATCACGTCTCGAAAACACACTTTCAATTAATATTTCGATCTGATAATGACATAAAATGTTGGTACTACTGTTACAAGTTTTCTCACATAGGTTTCATTCACAACAAACTACAGCCCGATTTTGTGAAGGGCCTCATCACTATCTTGTTGTATAATATGCTAGATTTGCTTTGGTCCATCGAGTCGCAGTTAAAAAAATCAACCACAAATTAAAACGATTTTAAATAAAGGACAAATAGTGTCATTTCAAACCTCAATAAAGGACAAGGAGAAGTAGAGCTGAATAAAGGATTGCCCTTAGAAATAAAGGACGGTTGGCAACCCTAGCCACAGCAAATAATTTATTGGCAAAACATTCATGTCGCGGTGCGGAGTCAAGAAATGGCAAAAGTACACGACAGTTAAGGACAAAACGTGACGCGTAAGCTATTTAAGTAATGGACAAGTTTAAAAACTTGCAATGAAAAGCAAATAAAGTAAACTAAGTTAATTCGGATTCGGTTAATCCGGATCTTTGTATAATTCGGTTAAAACTGGATGTACAAATGGTTTGTAATGTTTTTCTACGAAAAGCTTCGGAAATTGAATATTTCGGAGAGAGACGCTCTATTTACATTCCCAAATCCGAATCAAATCAAAACTGTGTTTTAAGCCATTTGGGGGGCTTCGGGAAAAATACCTAGGTAACCCTTTTCGCCCCTTTTTGCCCCGAGTGTTTCGTCTGACAAGCCAATAAAAATATATGATTTTTTAACAAACCATACAAAAGTCATTAAAAAACTGAAAAAAACAACGGTCATTTTGCCGCTCAGTTTTTCCAGGGACCTATTGCATTTGCCCCTTCTTTATTTCAGCCACGTTCACACAAAACACTCTAGAGGACCAAGAGTGAGCCACCCGTTCTCGTTGATGCCTTCCAGATCCCCAAACAGACCAGCGATAAAAGGTAATTTGCTTTTGTCTGTCAAATAGCCGAAATCTTCCAGGGTGACACCACGGTTTGCGTAACAGTTACATGTTCGAGATGCATCGTAACAAGTGCCTGTAAAAGTAAAAAAAGAGGTTTTAGTAACTATGTGGACATTTAGGTTTCATGCAGATATTACGAGGTTTTGTTTATAAATCCGGCAACATATGATTGTTTATTTTAGAATAAAAGAGAAAACTATAAAAACCGTTGATAAAAAGGCAAGTTGTCACGTATGCAAAAAACATCGCTAACCTTCATCTCCACACGGACATGAGTCGGGTGTGGTCGTTCCCCATGACTTCATTAAACTTCCATCACGCGCCAACCAAGCCCCGTCATACAACGCCATACTGAAACATCGAACCTGCACGAAACATTGTATTCCTCGTCATGCACCAGTCCGAAATCATTTAGCTTATGTAGAAAGTTTAGTGGCAAAACAGCTCTGTTGAGGAAAAAAACGAACCTTTTTCCAATCTAAGTCGGGTGCTTAAAATCCGGTACAAGGCAAAAATAATCTTCACTTGCGTCCTACCTTTACGAATTGTCGGCATGAACTGGAAGCTTCGATCACCGATACGATTTGCGGAAGTGTGTTATTGTAATCAACATTGTAGCGGTAACATCGCTTGGAACTGCATTGACCGAGAAGTTTAACTTCACTCGTTGTGTTATGGCTCATGACTGTCACTGAATTGAACATATGTAAGCGTTTCGGATCATGTTGCGCTGTTCGGATCATGTACGCGGTATGTTTTTAAGAATTATCATGCAAAAATAGTTTAACCCAACCATCCAAAAACATGATACGTTGCCCGCACTTGAAACTGTTCGCGAAACATTTTTATTAACTGACTTTGCATGAAAAAAATGAAACAGGAAATTAGCTGGAAATATTATTATCATACACAAACCTGTTTGGTTACCAATGAAAACACAGTATACAAGAAAAGATGACGTGAGAAGAGGTTCGTAGTAGATGCGATAATAACCAGATACTTTATTCTCCAAGGTGTCGCATGTCTGTGGAGCTGACAATATACGTGGTGGTGCTTAGCACAAATTGCTATTAATAAAAAATCAAGACAAACAAAAAAGTTACCCGTGCAATTGACGTAAAGGTGTTGTGTGCAGTTGTTTGAGGTTTCTTGAAAACATGCCATTGGGTGTTGCTCTTCGCCAGTACAGTTTTCAAAATGCAAAAGCTCCTGGTTGCAAAGAAAAATAATTCTTTGTGCAAAAAGAATGCTTATTTGGATAGCTTAGTATTTGAACATCCTCTTATTTTGTAAGCCGGAGCTAATTTATCAAATACCACAACATGCAAATAGTCAAAGGACCGTAAAAATATTTCATCAACAAACCAACCTGCCCATCTGCAGGGGTCAAATTTCTATCTGCAACGTACACATCTGCAACCAAATTGAAATACCTGCATACAGCCAGCTGTGCACCAATTTGGGCTGCAGCCGACTTAGGCTGTAAGGTTAAAATATTTTAGAAAACAAAACCTACACACAATTTAGTGCATAGTTAGATAAATACCTGACAAACGTCTCTCCAGATTGGGTTGAACAGCACCCTGTCGTCGTAGACCATGAGGTAACCGAATTTACCGTTGCTTAACGCAAGAGGCGCTGTTAATGAAAATCGCGTCACATATGTTACGGTACGCTATAGATCTAGACATGACAAACTGAAGCATAATGAATTCATGAGAAAGGAACAAACGGTTTTTGGCATTCATGTGACCCAATCAAACACGCTTTTCAAACATTTACCTATTTTTCTGCTTTATGGAGAAAGTTAATAGTACCGTACTCCTTTAGCATTAGTACGGATCTACAGAAACAAAATTCAAATCAGTTCCTTGATTTGCACCTTGGACTACTGTTAAACGGCGTTACGTGCAATTAACGTATGACGTAACCCAAAAACATTTTTACCTGTACATGAAATTAAAGGACACGAAATCTCGCCACTAGAACTTCCATTACAAGATTTGTGGTCAGGAAGCACTCCCCATCGGCACGTTCGACTTCTTTGCCTCTTTCCTACTCCACACTTGTTTGGGCCACACTCGCTCCAAGGCTCCCACTGAGACCAAACTACAAAGGTAACAAACAGCTGTTGGTGTTTATGTAACGACATTGATTAAAGGCAATATAAAGTTGACATTAAAGCATTAGACTATCTGATCTAGACCACGAGAATATTACCAACCTGATAATACGAAGCACAGTGAAGCATTTGGCTCTGTGCAAAATACTTAGATACTATGAAACCTAATTATGGTTCGCAAGGATACCAGTACGGTACGCAGCAAAATACATCAAAAGGTACGGTTGGATAACACGGTGTGCGGTCGGTAATAGGTTTTAGCAATTCGGTTTTACGTGCTCATACATTATCTATTGCTGTAACTTACGGGGACAGTTTTGTTCCATACAGAGACGTGCATCTTGTGACTGTCCGATGCATAACAAACTCCCGCTATCTTCTTCACAAACCCGTGTTCTTTTTTGCACTCCGCCGCCGCAAGTGGTTGTACACACACCCCACGAAGACCATGCTGACCACTGTTTTCGCAATTCTGGCAAAACACAACGTTGACAACATATTGTTTAGACCGAGTACTTTTCAAATATTAACTTGATTCTATTTCAAAGTTTTATCCTGGCATGGAACAAAAAATTTGCACCTTGAACTTCATACTTGACCTTGACACACGCTGGTTTTAGACCGTCCCCGACCGCGGGCGTGCACAAGTAACCATCTGGGCATCTTAAAGATGAACAAGGACCTGTTTCGACTCTAGAAAGACTCTGCGAGAATATTTGAAAACTATTTAGAACCTTCTGTTTCTTGGCATTATAGCAAATTAACCCAGTATTTGACACTTAAAAGAAATGCCGTTTACAACCAACAGCTTAATTAGTATGTATTCTCTGTAATATTGTTCAGCAGTGTTAACTACTGTTTAGAGTAGAAAATGACCCAAAAAGTCAGGTCAATAAAATACCATGATTATCAACAAGAACATTTCTGTGTTGGGCATTTGGTCACCTGATAAACCTCACAGATGGGTTCTCTTAAACATAAAAACAGTAGAACATCAACTAACTTCAGGCGTCAGAGAAAGAGACTCTCTTGAATGATATTGTGAGCCTGGGTAGCGAATGAGTTTGTCGAATGTTGGAATCCAATTTCCATCATGCTGCAACCAGTCGTCAACTTCAATCATAGTTCGGTCCACGTGATTTAGCTCGCAAATGTTTTCCTCACCAAGGTAGTTGTACGACTTACACCTAATACGTTTGAAAAAAGCTAAAAATTATTACGTTACAGCTATCTTAAAAAAAGAAAACTGATAAATGAGCTTGCAGACAGTGCACACTGTTTCGACCTAAGGTCTTATCAGTGCAGCTGGTGACAGGACATTGCCTGATAAAAGTTTACAAAAATATCAAAATGTCATTAATTTTCATGAAAAATGTTATCACAGACAGGCGCACGTTAGAATGCATTTTCGTCTAACCATTTTCGTCGGACACACATAAACAGGTTAAAAACCTGTATTGTTCATGCACTGTACGCAGTTCCTTACGCCCAAGTTTGTCCAGTCCCATTACTGTACCTGGAATCTTTAATGCAAAACAGAGCACATTGTTCCAAGATGTAGGCAGTGGCTTGCCGATAATGGTGGAGAAAAAATCGGAAATCCATCTCGCCCCGGTCAGCGTTAGGTTGCAGGACCCACGACCCTTTTGCAACTTTTGTTTCATGTGTCACATTGCAAAGTGACGCTGAACAACAGCAAACCCCAAGAAACAATAGCACCAGCTTGCGAACAAACCTTTCCAGACACATTTTTTAATCCACCCAATAGCACAATTTTTACAACTGATCACAATATGTCTCGACGATGTCTAGATAAAACATTTTATCGAACCGTAGCCGCCATCGAAATAACAGGTTAGATAACACAAAAATACACCGTAATTACGCTTGGGGCTTACCTGGTAACAATACTTTTGAAGTTCAACTTCTGTTTTGTATGAATTTTTAATGTCGGGACGTTTGTCAGTGTGCCCAAATATAGACTCTGTTAGGTTGTAGTGGACAAGCGGTAAAATGATTGTAGGTTAAGGGCAAAAGTGGGCGGGACTACTTTGACCTTTGAAGTCGTGGTGTCCTTCGCTTCTATATAACGTCTAACGAGTCACGTGATGCAAAAAATTAAATGTAGTGACACGTTTTAATGTTTATGCTATTTTTTAGCGCGAACCATTTGAATGTTGACATTATAAACGCAGCCAATGGTTTTTCAAGTAAGTTTAGATTTTGTCCGATTAGGCCACTATCTTTCATGAATTTGGCATACAGGTCTCAACTTGCCTCACTAATATCGGACTTAAAAAGACACACCTACTATCGGTGATACTGTAATCAGATTGAAACTGTTGTGTTTTGATTAGTTTTCATGCAAACAATCCATGGCATGTTCCAACCACCAAATGCAAGCAGCATGTCACACTTGGTAAAAACATTTTAAATACTTCCACGCATCAAGAAAGGATCATTTACACGGCAGTACAATTTCATGCTGGGCACAGATTTGAAGCAAATTGCGAGCTTATATGATTGGTGGTTATAGCATGCAGAAAAAATCACTTTTATGAAGCTAAAACATTTCACAGAAAAAGACGATTTTGACTGTAACGTTGTGATATTATTTGGTATTTCTGGCTGTTTGAGCATTGACAGCGGGGGGTCACTAGAAAAAAACGGACCAGACGTATGGTAACTGGAAACAATAACTAAACTGTTTTATATCATAAAAAATGCAAAAGTTCTTATTTGGCACAGTAAAAGGCACAATAAACGAACACGAACAAGGGCGTGCTGTATAAGGCCAAAACACCTTGTTCACAGTTCAATTATACGGAGCAATGTGTTGATTGAATAGATTAATTCCGTAGCACATGTCATGCTGTCGTGAAGTGCAAAGTTGCGTCTAAGATCATACAGCTTCCATGTTTTTAACTCCCAACTTTTCTCCCATATCGTTCTGAAGTAAAACGAAAATGTTTGTGTCAACATAAAAAACAAGCCATCCAGCATACCAACCATGTGTTTCACGATATTGGCCGGGTACGGAATGCCGCCGAGCGAATCACACTTGATCATGTGACTTCGTTCTGGGTCACCGGCCACAAGTACCGGCTTTTCGGGGTCACTCGGATCCAGGTTACGCTGCATATCCATCAAATCCTGCATACGACTTTCGAAGCCCGGACAAAACGCGTTTGGGTCAACAGCGATGAAGCATTGGCCCTGCCGTGTGCAAATATTGTCTTTCATTTTGGCGTTTGCTCAAGGCTAACAAACATGCCTTGCAAACTTTACTAGTCAGCATTTTTTGCCTGCGCTTAAAATTGGCTCTTAAGTCTCTTTTAACGGAAGACATTAACGATTTCATAAATTTGTACATTATTTTCACCAGATTTGCGATACGGTCAGTAGTTCCCCATTTTCGTATGTTTGGGCCAAACTCTGATCCTGACAAAATTCCACACATCACTTCTACCATCATGGCAAGCCCATAACCTACAAACAACAAACGTAAACACAGTTGACAAACGCTGATGCATGGCTGTGGAGGTCCATTGTCGCATCCGATATAAATAAACAACAGATAAACAACATACAGTACGATTTGCACAGGACTGACTAAATCATATGTGACAGAATGTCAAGGTCCATGACTGTAAAACAAGAAAACTAAGGGTTTGGATGTCTACCCTGGTAAAAGTGAAAGAAATACGCAGGCATGAACACATGATGAGTAAAGCTGTCAGGCTAACTAAATGCACAAAAATACACCAGCAGCAGTACCTTATTACGTAAGCATAGGCTACGTGGGGTATAAATTGCATCAGTATTACCTTTGTAACCACCGCTTTGCTCTGATCCACCAAGT
>QXVZ01006575.1:0-23674 GCA_008931825.1 Phallusia fumigata
GTTTCTTCTTACAACCAAAGACGCTTGCGGTTTGAAGTCCTCACCAAAATCTGCAGCTGCCTGCTACAAGCAAAAACTTGCGCAACATGGAGATGAAGTTGCCACAAACAAAGGAACATTCATCTGGTGCGCTGTGGGTTCCTTAGCCAAATCTCCACCAGGCCACCACAAAAATCGCAATGCATTCCAGTCCCTGGGTGCAACCCGAATCTGGTGGAACATCGATTCTATATCGGCCACCAAAGCGTAGCGTTCCTTCCGAAATCGAGTTAAAACACCAACCAGACTATTTACAAGATTCGGGCCCTGCATTAGTACGTCATTCAGGGGAACGCCCTTGTGTTTCGCAGCGCAATCGAAAACTACGCGAACCTTGTCTGGCTTACGAGGGTGAAGCACGGGGTGGTGTGGTAAGTACCAGCAAACACCGNTCATCTTTGATTACTTCTCTTGCGTACCCCTTGTCAACATAGGACTGCATTGTGACCACGTACCTTTCCTTGAGTCGGTCGTCTTTTACCAGGCGCCTCTTCAGGTAGCCAGTCGTCTTTCAGCCATTGACGAGTTCTCCGGTAGACAAGTTGAGGCCTCTCTCCAAGGTAGCGGCAGCTCGTAGTGACCTTCCACCCTCTTCACGTTGCTTTGCATGATGCCGAACGCTTTTCTATCTTCACGCGATGTGGGAAAATCCAACGCGGCAGTTTCGTCTCCAAAATCTGTTTCCCATAGGCTGGCGATCTGCTTCTGTAAACAACTGTCACGTGCTTTCACCAAGTTCACCTGATATTTTGACGAAGCGGACGGAAAGAGAGAGGGGCCAAACAGTGTCCAACCAAAGGGTGTTTTGACAGCAAACGGTTTCCCCTTTGGACCGCAACGCATCTCCTTGATAAACAGGGCGTCTGGGTTATCCAAACCAAATAGAAGTGTCACCGTTCTTTCCTTAATCGAAGGAAACTCTAAGTCGCGTAAATGTGGGGTATCACCCAAAACCTTCTTGGTAAGAATGGGATTAGGACGAACTGGAATGTCTTCAACAGTTATCACTTTCGGGAGCACTATCTCCTCTCCACCGCCTACAGGGGAAACAGAAAAACTCACTGCAACGCCCGTATGCTCCTTGGCTTCATCGGTGAGGGTCTGCAGAACTATCTCCTTCGCTTCGCCTTCCATGCCCAAAGCGTCGATTAGCCTTTGGTTACAGAACGTTCCAGTTGATCCAATATCCAAAAAGGCGTAGGTCAAAACCTTACGACCTTTTACTTCACCTGAACTGGAACCACACATTGATACACGTCATCTGAACGACATGCGCCACAAGCATGGATTACCACAGAATAAGAGACGTTTTCTGCTTCAGCAGGTGGCGCTGGAGTAGAAGTTGCGGGTCTTTCCGTGAGACGCTGTCGGACATGGGTTAACAACATACGCAGACGCTTTAGCCTTTCTCGTCGGTGCCACGATTTCCTTACCGCGCCGGTCCTACTCCCATAGAAAGAATTCTCCACCTCTGCACGCTCCAAAACAAACTGAACGAAGTGACTAAACCTAGCCTCACAATTGGTGCAATGAAGAACTTCCACCGATCGCTCTATACATCGTTCCTGCAAGCGATAGGGCAACTTATCAATGAGCTGCAGCATAGTATCCAACGAGTTTAGACCGGCATATTCATCGATGTCCTCTAGTGTAGTGAGACATTTCTCCAACAAGTCTGCAAACTGCATAAGCCTCTCAGGTTGATCGCCTTTCTCTTCTTCAAATGCTGCTCACAGGCGTTCGCGATAATATGCGCACCGAATATGGCGTTTATTATTAATTTTAAATTAATTATTAATTTTTAATACTCTTTGCACCATTTAAATAAAAACCATTTACAACATAGGCGATTTAGGTGCTTGAGAACATTTTGTGCATTTTACAAATAACAATAACTGACGTGGCATAAGTGACACAGCGCCAAGTGCACAGAAACAGACTTGAAGAATGGCACAAAATAGCGATTGATAAAGAGAGTGTAGAAACTGACAACGAACTGGGCACCGAGTATTCGGAACCAACTTTGACGTTTTTGAATTCCCGGTAGAAAACCATAGTAATCGTAAGCAATGGTTAACACTTGTCTTAACGCATTTACACTATTTCGGGAAGGCGTTATTCTTATTATTTTTGGAAAGTTTTAAAGCGGGATGCATTTCAGTAACATGCCTTGGTCGGTGCTTGGGCAAAAAAAAAACATTTACAGTTATTTTATGCCAAGAGCCGTATTTCAGTTTGGTTGTTCGAGACGGATACAAATGAATAGCGCATACAGGCACTTTTTCACTTAATGTCATCTTGAAAACTGACGACAACATTACCGATGGTACAGAGTAAAGCCTAATTGTTCTGAGGTATTTAAAAAAGGCTTGATTACTGTTTTTCAAACACACATGAATTTTTAGAAGGTGTTTGTTACACAGGACAACAATAGTAACGTCCCTATGTGTACATGGTAAACGTTGGTCGTGTTTTGGTTGCAAACAAAGTGGAAACATTGAAAACAGCCGGTGCTGGTGTTGGTTTCTAAATTGCAAGAAAGCTTTTATTTCCAGAATCATTTGAGTGACTTAATTGTAGTTGTGCTTGATTTCATGTCAGCGTGCCATCCAGCCTTTCGTATTCTATCCAGCTCTCTACGTCCATCTGCAGATTTTTAAACGTATTTTTTGTTAGTTGACTAACTTTATCTTGCATGAAGGTCTTTAACCACCTGTTTAGAAACAGTATAATGCCAAATTTTAAACTTTAGAACAGAATTAATATTTAGATGGTGAATGCTAACAAATGAAACAAACAAGAAATACTTCATGCGAGTTTACTGCTTTTTTGCCAAGAGCAAATTTTGTTACCAAAAGGGGTAAAAAATAACAATGGCCCCCAGATTTTTAAAGAATTTTTTTACCTATTAAAAGTGGCCCCTTTAACCCTCGGTTTTAAAAAATACCTAGCAAGTAATGCCATTAAACAAATAAACAGTTCGCTTCTTTTTATGTTTTTATGGGGGTTTAAAGGCATAACGTTTGTCGCAAATTTGGCTTGCCAACGTATTATGTTTTACAGCGTTTTTCAGCATCTCGCATCCCGGTTAACACTACGCAATCACGTAAAGCACTGGTAGTATCAACAGCTGGGATTCGTCTGTCATAAAAAATTATAATCTATTTATACATGTTGGGAGGTGTTGCGTATACGATACATACAACTACATAGTAATGATTTATACTGACCATACGACAACGAAACTAGAAGGGTGGCTTTCACCAAAGTTACTTAAGCTTTTTATAACATGATTGTTTCTGCAGGCAAAAACCCACGGGTCCCCACACACACAAAGTTGTAGAAATTGTGGTTCACTATAATGTATGTACAAAACAGAAGCAGATATTTTTTCTTTAATTTTTCGTAAACAGAAAATGAATCACAGAATTAATAATATAAGTAACTATGACCCAACCTACAAACTTTAAAAGGCTAGTTAACTGCCAGGGTTATAGGGTAAACACAGCAACAAATTCACCATAATGACATATATTACAAACTGTCTATATTTCATCTAATTCAGACATCTTTTATTAATTTGACCCATTTATGGGGGTTAGTGTGGTATCTGCTAAAGGTCTAGGATGAAACACATCAACTATAGCACCACAATGACATGTTTTACCAACTGTCCAAAAATCAGTCAATTCAGAGAATGTTTACAATTTGCCCCATTTTAGGGGGCTAGTGGGATAACTGCTGGGGCTATAGCTAAAAACACATCAAATATTGCACCATAATGACATGTTTTACAAACTGTCCAAATTTCATCCAATTCGGACATTGTTTATCAATTCACCCCATTTAGGGGGCTAGTGGAGTAACTGCTGGGACTATAAGGTAAAGTACATCAAATATTGCACCATAATGACATGTTATACCAACCTTCCAAATTACATCCAATTCGGACATTGTTTAACTATTTGCCCCATTTAGGGGGCTAGTAGGGTAACTGCTGGGGCTATAGGGTAAAAAACATTAAATATTGCCCCATAATGACATGTTATACAAACTGTCCAAATTTCATCCAATTCGGACACTGTTTAACTATTTGCCCCATTTTAGGGGGCTAGCGGGGTAACCACTGGGGGTATGGGGTTAAACTAAACTCATGACACACCGCCTTGACCATATCTACCAGCTGTGAAAGTTTCATCCAAATCCATCAAACATTTCATGACAAAAGTGCATGGACAAGCTGCAGGGGACAAAAAAGAAAAAAACAAGAAAAAAAACAAAAACAAACAGACTGAAAACAATATGTGTCCCCTTCAGGAAGGGGATCCATAATAAATAAATTGCTGTGCCGCACTGTCTTCCACATCGCATAACGGCAAACATATAAAGGTCATCACCGCTTTATTTTCATCAGCAAAATGCTCGCCTTGCCGCACCGAATAAACGTCTGTTTATGTGTGAAGTAGCAGCCTGTTACCAACCGCTGAGCGTTGCGTCGCTTGTGTCGTAAATTTGTCAATCACTCCCTCGCGTTTTGTAGTTTTGCATTTGGGGCAATACAGTCAGCGTTTGAACACGTATTTGCAGTTGTGAGGGTAAATACCTGACCGATTAGGCTTAAATTTTAAACAACCAATAAAAAGCACCCTACATATGTACATTTAAAATTTCAATACATTTGGATTAGTATGACTGATATAAAGGGCATATAAACAAAAAACTGAATATTTCGGGTTAAAAAGATAAAAAATGGGTACTTTAAAATAATTTGCATTATATCAACTATTGAAAAAAGAAACTTCCAGATGACTTACTTTGTTAAATATTACCGTTTTAACAATTTTACATTTTGGGAGACTCTGGGTAGATGGGTGAATCGGGGTAAAAAGTTGTCAGTGCACAACTTCCGATACCCATCTATCATGTGTAAAAATTTGAACAACTCCTTCTTGACTAAAACGTGGGAACAAACTCGCGTTAAACAGAAAAAACAGAGTAAAAGCAATATGTGTCCCCATAAAAATGACACCAACAAGGTTTAGTGAGGCCTTGTAGGAACCAAATAACACCCATACTTCCAGATAACATACTGTTGTGTTAACATGACATGACTCTTGAATGGTTAAAATATCACCTCCAATGTCTTGAGAAAGTCATCGACTTGTGTTCGATATCCTGTTACACTAATAACTTTGTTTGTTTCATTCCACCTGCGCCATGAAGCCATATAAAACGTTTGTTCACCTTTCATATAAAATTATAAACGTTACAACTTTTTTGAATATAGATTCTGGGTGAGCATGTATTGTCTCTTATAAAGTGGTACCCCATCTTTCGGACACCATGTGATTTTTGAGTTGTGATAGACATTTAAAGGTATTGGTTTTGTTTTATGTCAAGTGAGAGATTCCTAATTCGCTTGTGTATCATGGGTATTCATGAGGATAAGTGAGGTTGCTGGTACTCAAACCCAAAACAGTCTGCCTGGGGCAGCAAGAAAGTGCTATCCTTGCTGTTTAGCTTTATTTAGGTTACTCATCTGCAACATTAAGAATGCAGTTTTTTCAAAATCGTTTACAAGTTCTTAAGGTAAGGGCAACAAATTGTGACATTTAGTGTGGCATTTACTTCGTGAGTAACTGTTTGGGTACCATAATCAAAACAAATTGTTAGTGTAAGATGAAGGAAACCGGTTGGCCTAAACACTCCAATAGTGAGCAACTGTTAAAGTTTACACACCCCAACTTACCTGACAAAAGCCTGAATACCATTTTGTGATTTGTTGAATAGTGTGATCAACCCCCCATCATCTACATTCCATCCCTTTGATGAACAATAGGCAGAAAAATAACAGTCGAAACTTTGAGTCTTGTTAAAAAAATGAGACAAGAAGTCGTCTAGACATTTGCTGCATTTTAGTTGAAACTGTTTGCTGGTTTGTACTTCCTAAAAATATATGTAACCATGACATTTTCATTCCAAACAAATTGCACCTGGGTAAATATCAACATACCACACTCAGGGTGACATCATATACTAACATGCGTAGTGGTAACATGTGTGTCCTATTGATTTTTTATGTTGCTTGGCTGAGCAATGCTTATACAAGTCTGTTTTCAAGTAGCTATCCTTTTAACAGATTTACCTGCATCTTGGCAACAAGTAAAAAACAAAACCTGGTCTATTACGTAATTTACAGTCTAATCATTAAAAAAATAAACAAGAAAAGGTTGAACTAAAGTGTACATAAGAAAATGAAAAGAAACTGACAGCCAATCGAGTTGGGGTTTACCAAAAGTGGGAATACATTAGGTTGTGGGGCCAAACAACACTGTAACAAACCATCATGACTGTGTCTCCCAACAGTGAATGTTTATTCAGACAAACATGCGATGGAATGTCCCTTGAAAAAGAAACATGCACGAACTAGAATCGTGGCTTTCACCACATTGTCATTCCACATTGACTATTACTCAATATAAAAATGAATATGTATGTTCACAATGCCATTTTACCCATAGTTACTAAGGCTTTTTAAAACATGATTGTTTCTGCAGGCAGAAACGCATGGGTCCCCACACATACAAAGTTGTAGAATAATTTGTTCACCAGAATGGCCATTTTTATTGTTTAATAATTTGACCCATTTAGGACACTAGTCAAGTAACTGCTGGGGTTAACGAGTTAAACAGTGAAATTAATACACCATGTTTTACAAACCGTGTTAATTTCTAAAAATTCAAACATTGTTTATTAACCTGACCTATTTTAGGAGGCTAGTGGGGTAACAGCTAGGGCAATGGGGTAAGCAAATCAAAAAACAAACCACAGTGACCAAAACTATAGTGTATTAAAATTTCATCCAATTCAAACGATGTTGAAATAACTCCATCACTGGAGGGGGCTCTTAACAACCATTAAGGCCTGTAAAAGTAGATCATAATTAATAGATACAACCTGACTTATACATGCACAGAAACTTTTCATTTGTGGTGCGTTGAAGCATAAAAACGTTTTACTTTTCTAGGGCTAGTGGGGGAAATACTGCAGTTAACGCACCACAACGATGGTATACATATTCTGTTCAAATTTCAGCTTTTTTGACCATTGTTTAATAATTTGGCCCATTTTATGGGGCTAACGGGGTGAGAACTGGGGATGTGGGGTCAAATGAAACTAGAGGTACACCGCCATGACCATATCTATCAGCTGTTAAAGTTTCATCCAAATTCCCCAAACACTTCATGCCTAAAGTGCATGAACAAGATGCAGCGAAATATTTCACTTTTTTGAGGGTTAACGAGGTAACCACTGGAGCTGGTCTAACGAAACGGATGACACAAGTCCATGACCTTATCTACCAGCTGTGTAAGTTTCATCGAAATTCCCTGAACATTTCATGGCAAAGAGGCATGAACAAGCTGCAGGGTAAAAAAAAACGAAAAAAGAACAAAAAAAGAAAGTAAAAACAATATGTGACCCCCTCAGAAAGGGGACCCATAAAAACAATTTACAGCCACTCTGACGCTTCTTTGTAGTAAAGGTAAACAAGTTTTCAGGAAGAAAAAACAAAGCAGTAACAAGTAACTACAAAAATATCTTTTAAAATTACCTTACTCTCAAGTGCAGTGAACTTCACCACATGAAACATGGAGAAAACAAGGCGTGTCTTGGCCTGTCTACAAATTTCTACCCTTGCACACCCAAACTGCTTTGAAAAAGTGTCAAATACATCAGGACGAAGATAAATAAACTCCATGATGTCATAACAAACACAAGGTTTGAGTACAAAGGTCTGAGCAAAATCTAAAAAAAGAAACAAAAAAATACTCTAAATAATTTTTTGGGTTTTAACCTGGCCTAATTGACAGGTTGTGTAATAGTATTGTGGATAGTACTGAATGGTATGTCTGTTTGTTTCACTTTTATCCTCGGAAGGCGGAGCATCGAGTTTCTATGGGTTGGAGCAATACCACTTAAATTTCTTGCTCAGGAAAACACAAGTGACCGAGATTAGAACTCACAACCTTGTGTGCACAAGGCAGTTGCTCCACCCACTCGGCCATCTTGGTGGCAGTATTTGCCTAAAAGTGGGCTTGTTTGATAACAATCTGCCCTTGAAACTACAGCAGTTGATGCATGGCCACAACTCACCCTCGTTCGGATGAAAGTTTGGATCAAATTTAGATGTATGTGGTAGGCTCGGTGGTCTCCATGTTGCACTAGTGGAGGGTTCTGATTGGACCTGGAAGACAAGACAAAACATCTGTTGGGTCCTGCAGTTTTGAACCATGATGTGTATTTAAAGTGTTGCCACAAAAAGTGCAACTTATAGGTGCGTATGCCCAACAGCCTGATTAATCTATACCTTTCCAACCCAGAACAACAACTTTTTTCAGTCTAGAAACTTTACAGACAGAAAACGTACCACCTCCTGAGTTCCTTGCTTTCTAGGTGCAACTGTTTCGTTTGCTAAAAATATACAACCATGCTGAAATGAAACTTATTCTAAAAAAGCAAGCAAAGTACTTACAGAAAAGATCAGGCTGATTTAACTTTACGAAAGCTTCCAAAAGCATTTTGTGACAAGCAATGTTGTTTTGTACCAATTTCTGTTCAAAATAGGTAATTTGCTATCATTTGCTGATTTGATTGCAAAGGTCCTACATTACCTCTCTGTACATTTCAGAAAGAAAAACTGGGCCCACTGAAGAAAGATCAAGTTTTGCGAAAAGATTCACAAACAATTCCTCACGTTGAACAAGGTTATGATTAACCCATTGCACAATCCCAGTAAAAAGAGCTTCCTCACAATTCTGTAACTAAACATAAAAAAATCAGTGGTACACTACATATTTTAAGCTGGTTTAACTATGGGGCACAAAAGCAAACCAAATTAGGGTAACTGAATTAAGTAAAATGGTTTCAACATCCCTAGTAAAGTCAAACAGGGTAATTGGCAATGATTTAATTCATGGTAATTTTTTTCCAAAAATACTACAAGTTGTAAAACAGCCCAAATCTTCCATAATAATTTGCAACTATAATTACCTCCTAGCACCAGTATGCACAATGTGTAATATGTAACTAAAAATGTTATGCATACTTTGTTCTGAAGCTGGATAATGTCACACACATCATTCACATCAAGCTGCATGAAACCCTCTTGATTCAGAACTGCTTCAAAGTTTTCAGCAACTGTCTGACTTGTTTTGGCAAGTACATCGTCAAGGTTGTATTGATGAGCATAAGCTCGAAGTTTCAAGCAGTTATCCAACGATACAATTTGAAGCATGTAGTTTTTGCAAAATGTCTTTAAATCTGAAAGATTAAAAATTACCAACTAACTGCTTTTACATATAACCAGTGTTTCATACCAGAATGGAACAAAAAGAAATATCATTATTCTGTCTGGGCAATTTATTTATTTCGGTATTTCGTTCTGGTACCGATATTTTTGTTTCGTTCCGGTCTGACCGAAACAAAATTATAACGGTATTGTTTTGGTATTTCGGTATCTCAACAGAAAAGTGTAACCAAGTTACAACACAAAAAGGTTGTTGTTTGGTGGTTATTACGTCATATAACATTTANAAGGTTGTATCGATGAGCATAAGCTCGAAGTTTCAAACAGTTATCCAACGATACAATTTGAATCATGTAGTTTTTGCAAAATGTCTTAAAACTGAAAGATTAAAAATTACCAACTAACTGCTTTTACATATAACCTGTGTTTCATACCAGAATGGAACAAAAAGAAATAACGTTATTCGGTCTGGGCAATTTATTTATTTCGGTATTTCGTTCTGGTACCGATATTTTTGTTTCGTTCCGGTCTGACCGAAACAAAATTATAACGGTATTGTTTTGGTATTTCGGTTTGTGTTTATTTTGGTTTCTCAACAGAAAAGTGTAACCAAGTTACAACACAAAAAGGTTGTTGTTTGGTGGTTATTACGTCATATAACATTTACCATTTATGATCAAACAGATGATTCCAGACAAACATTATCTGAGCATTTGGGATAAAATAAACACAAGAATAATGCTAGGTATCAAACATGAAATTTCAAGCAACTCTTGTGGGTTATATGTCAAGACCAAAATACCGGAATAAAAAATAGCGGTATTTCGTTCCGTTTATTTTTATTTCGTTATATTGCTCTGGTAATTGGACCATAATTTATTTATTTCGTTCCGGTATGAAACACTGCAAATAACATTGATAAACAAAGCACAAAAATTAATTTTTTGCTATATACCTTCCATTTGTGTATACTTATACTTCTAGCACTTCCAACACATTTTCCTCAGTTACATCAATATCACCCAAATAAGCATATTCCAACAAATTTTCCAACCTTTGTTTAGGAATCTTGTCAATAGGCACAACATCGTCATATTTTTCCTTCATCTATAATTTGAAAACAGTACACATAAGCAATGTTTAAGAATCTAATTCTTTTACCAACTAACAAACTTATTTATGTCCTTCGCTGCCCTTGTCACATTCCTTAGTATCATCACTGAATCATCGTGCAAATAAACTAAACTAATATACAGCAGATATCTGCAGAGACTAACCTCAACATCAAACATTGTACGAAAATAATCAGATGCAGCACCAAGAATACTTTCATGAACTGGGTAGTTTTTTCCTTCAGACTGAAGCACTCTGTTGCAGTGGCGTCTTGCCCCTTTTCGGTCACTAAAATATTTAATCTGTGTTAAGAAGTGATAAATGTATAAATAACAATCTAACTTTGGTGTACTTTGTACTTACAGGTTCAGATAATCCAAAATATTGTTTTGGTGTAACCGTCTTTCCTCTCGTGATGGCCGCATGGTAATAGTGCAGTGAAAACAAGCTTGTAAATAAAATGACAGTTACAAACAAAAATTTTAGTTCGACAGTGTAATGCTGAAGGTAATTCATGAAAAATAATTGTTGAACTATCAGTTCCTCACAATTGTGAATTTCTCCTTATTGTCGGGGAAATTCCCTCAATAAAATCAAAGATCTTGTCATAGACATCTTAAGCTCGGGATATAATTTTTAACTCAATCGGGGAAACTAACTGCCGAGGAGAAAACAGCGATAGTTAACAAAGCAGACTAGCTAGGTGCCTTAATACCAATTTAGACTGTTTCCAAAACCATACACCTGTTTGATTGCATTAGTTTCTTTTGGTTGGCGATCTTTTTCAAGAACATTTCTAAAACACATTTTTAGCCAAAACTGCGATAATATATTTCCGTCACTAGGCGTCTTACCAGGTAGACAACTTTGACTGTAGGCAAATTGGTTGTGATTATTTACTCTTAAAGAGCTCCCGAGACAAACATTACACAAAAAAATGTTTTGGCATGTTCAGGGATTACATTGACAGATTCACAAATGCAAAAACATGACAATTCATGGGGAAAATGCATAAATTAGCAAATTTACAAGAGAATAAAACCATACCAACACTAGAAAAGTTTCCGTTCTTGAAGTTGTGGCCACCTTGAGCAGTGGCCCAAATCGCCAACAGGCATTTGATAATTTAAAGTTTTGCACCCATAAGCCATATTGGACATACTTCATACGACTACAAACAAACTAAACAACTACTGTCACCCACAATAATCAAACTGCAACATCTGCAAGCAAACTAGACAAAGGAACACAGTAATAAAAAAGTTTGATAAAAATTGCAGGTGTTGCAAAATATGTCACAAACAAATATTTGTAAAGATGGGCTTCGTTTTGTAAATAAATCTCACGTACAAAAACAGCAGACCAAACAAAAATCAACATATTAAGTACAGTGGTTACGAGCTACGATTCAAAAAATCAGATTTTCTATATGGCCAGGCACTGATGGGCTTCCTGTGCTAACGCTCATTAAACAGTGCAGCGCTATTTGGGCTGGCTTGGCATATTCGTGGTGGTTACTACTTGAACAAAGAGCACAAGCATTTTTTGCTATTGCAAAGGGTAGTATAACTGATTTTGACTTCAGGAAATAACTGATACAGGAAAGAGATTTAGGATTCAGCTCAAAAAAGCCTTCCAAACATCCGATGCTGGATCATACATCTCCACAGATGACAGGTATCCACAGTGGTAGCTTTAAAAAGAAAACAACTTAGTTTGCTAAAATTTCAACAAGTGCATATTAGGATAGTAAGCAGTTTGTGCCACCTTTACTTTACCAAAAGGGTTTATTGATCCCTAAATGGGTAAAATTACATGGTAATGTCCAAGATTTGAACTTTAGACCTTGCCGTACAATGAATCCTTATCCTCCAATAACTACAATTTTGTTGCCCACGACACAAGCAGATGGACGACTGCGAGCAACTTGAAGTGATGTGGCCTTTTTCCATTTATTTGCTTCTGGCCTGTAGATTTCATTTTCAACTGTAGACAGGAAACTATTACTTCCATAACCGCCTGTTAAAAGCAACAAGAAATTTATTATTTCACAGTTATAATACAAGGCAAAAACCTGTTTACCAATAGCATATTAATGTCTGTTGAACACAACACTTGACAAATAGCCCCTGGCTTCATTCAGAGGTACAATCTTTTTCAATTTTTCACATCTCACATCATAGCCTTCACATGAAGTTAAACGAATTTGATTCCATCATAATCCCCAATGTAGTAAAGTGAATCTGAAACAATGTGTTGTACCATATTGCTACAATGTGGCAAAAAGCAAAAAAACAATTCACTAAAACTCAATTTAGAGTTTTTACATTCAATTCTCATGATTTTTGAAAACTGCTTACAAGCAAAAATAGGGACTAGGCCTACCTATGTTTAAAGTTTATCAGCTACAAGCGGTCATCTAAAATATACAGGATCACTTGGATTGCTTGGTGGGACTTCTGTGCGATCGTTTGGGCTGCTTAGTGTCGCTACTGTGCAATAAAATATCATAGTGAGCATTTATAATGCTTGGTGCACCTTTATATCCCTTGGTGAGCCTTATATCACTTGGTGAGCCTTTATATCGCTTGATGCACTTTATTATGTCGCTTGGTGTGCCTTTATATCACTTGGTGAGCCTGTATATCGCTTGGTGTGCCTTTATATCACTTGGTGAGCCTTTACATCGCTTGAAGGATGTGCCTCAGGGCTGGATTAACCATTAAGCAAAATAAGCACGTGCTTAGGGCATCAAGAGGAGGGGGGCACCACAAAAACATTTTACAAAGCTATCTTATGACTATCGATAACCTGTTTGGTGATTATCTGGTAAGAGAAGAACACCATGTGGTTAGGTTCAGGTTATTAGCTAAACAATAATTAGACTTTGGTACTGATTAGGATAATTGTAATGCATTTATCTCCCGCCATAGCAGGAGTACACAACCTTTTTGTCGCATCAGCGACTTCATTTCACTAACGGTCTCCATATTGCTTGTTCAAAGAAAACTAATTTCTAATTACCTTCCGGTTTTATGGAAATACAGCCTTAATACTGCGAGAAATTACTATGTAAAGAACTAAAAACCAGAGGTGGCCGTCACCATAGCTAATAGACCCGGCCGTGCCATACTGCTGCCACATACTCGGCACCTTTGGGCAAGACTCCCTTGTTTTTATCCAACAAAGGAGAAGTTTTTATCATGCACGGCCGCTATTACATATACTTAATTATGTATGAGCTACCTCATAAAATAGTGTTTGACGCCGCTTGGTTGTGTAGCCTTGCTCTATAGGCTCTTGCTAGGAACCTATAGGCTCTACAGGCTCAGATGACCCGAGCTGATCGGGCCCGCTTCGCTTGTCGCCGCTATATGGGGGTACCACGGTCTTAAGTGCTTACGGCATCTAATGGGGGTTAATCCAGCCCTGGTGTGCCTCTAAGCGGTATTTACAGCATGACAAATAAACTAGTGGTCCATTGGTGGGTCACGCAACAATAGTGCTGCAACATGCGTGCTAATCAATTGCTAAGCGCAGGTCAGCAATAAACCTCATCCCAAAAAACTCGTCCTCTCCTCTCCAGCCCCAATAATGCAAAACACTATGACCCAAGACTTACCCTTAAAACGGCACTAACCACAAAGCAATTGTTTTTGGAATGATGTAGGACGTGGAACACATCTGTCAAACTTTAACACCTTTTTAGCAGCGGTGCCTTCGCAAACTGCAGGGTTCGCCAGGCACAAAGCACTTGGTTCGCATGACAATGCAGTTTTGCACCGTGCTTCATAAATTGAGGTAGGGCTGAACTTTAAAATGCTGCAGGCAACACTTCTTGACAAAAATAATTTAAAACTAAATCCATTTCCTTTTTTAACCTATCTTTAAATCATCGTTAAACAAACTTTAATGTAAAATGATTTCTATCGCGAAACAGTTGTTTGCTTTGTGGGGATTTCCCCGGCAGTTGAGAAGGTAACCTTAGATTTAGTTAGATATTCCTTTTTGTCTTGCACCCTGTTGCTTCTTTTCTTCTCTGTACTTGAACGTAACCGAGTAGTAGCTTTTGATAGCAAAGATGGAAGTCAATAGGAAGATACAAGCCAGTACTTGTGTATAAAACATATTTTACGTTTCGACAAACGCTGCTGTCATCATCGAAACGTAGAATATGTTTTAAACACAAATACTGGCTTGTATCTTCCTACTGAGAATATTTAAAACCGTGAATTGTGTACCAAAGATGGAAGTATCAGGTAATGATGATGCTATGAGACATCAGGCTTGGTTGGCAAACGACTAAATTAGTATGTGGTGTTTCTTTGCAAATTGCTAAGCCTTTTACAGTTAATAAGCATGAAAATCAATGAAGATTTAGATTCATGTAGCAAATAACTTAACTATAACACTGTGAAATGGTAAAAGTCATGGTATTCCACACACCTGACAGAACTTCTTATGACACTTCCTTGGCTTGTTATTCATTCAGCTTATAAAAATCATCAAAGTTTTATTACTTAAAAGCAGCACTAAACTGGTATACTGTGGCCATCAAACCACACTTGAATGCGATTGAGATACACATTATTTGCTGGCAAGCTCGGCGGCAGCAATACGCATGAACTTTGAATGAATATTAAGTGGAGCACCTCCATCAACAGATTGGTAATTTTTGGCTTTTAGGAAATGGCATGCTGTGTAGAATAGTTAGTGGCAGTGGCTTGTGGGTCCTCCAACCATGTCGAGTGCATATTCACAAGCGTATTGTAATTCGGGGTTCGAATAATTGTTTAAACAATTGCTGTCCTTGCATATTGTTTTGTTGTAGCATAGCACACAATTAATGTCATAAACAATGTAAAATGCCACAGCTTTGTGACAACAATCTGTGCTCCATACATGACAATTGGATATGGTGTATGTCTATTTGGCTATGCTGTAAGGTTTTGTCTGTAGTTATATTTACTTTTTGTAATCTGTGGTTTAGAAATATCACTGTGTATTATTTAAAAATAATGGGTTGGAAAACGTTTGTAAACTGTTTGGGTGATGTTTACAGTTTATTGCAAAACCTAAGTAGCCAGTTTCTCTTATTTTTCAACAATAAATCTATAATAGTATCTTGTTCACTTTTTTAATATCTATCTTATGTAAGATTTGTTGTTTTGTGCAATTTTATATCTGTCAGTTTTTAAAAAAAATAGTTTTACAGTTCATTGTCTTTACATGTTTCTGCGATCGCTATGTTTGATTACTGTGGTTACTTACTTTTTAATTGTCTTGTAGTGAGGTTAAAACTTTTCATCACCAATTTGAAAATTGACTGTAAGTAATATGGAAATCACAGATGATGATGTTATGAGACACCAAGCATGGCTTGCACAGCAGATAAATGAGTAATTTTTATGATTTAAAACTGTTGTCATTATTTAAGCACTAATAGTAGATTTCTTAAAAAAAAGAATACTGATTTCTTGGTCCTTTGGTGTTACAATGGTAAAAAGCTGAGCCAAGATAAAAGCGACCAACTTTATGAAAATTTTGTCTGCTGCATTCACCATTGGTTTAACTCAGCACCAAATTTCTAAATGTTATCTAAAAAATTCTTCTGTTATTTGGTGTATAGATAAAACAGTTTTGCTTGTTATAAAAGTAAACTATTTAGCATTTTTGACTGTCAAGGTGTTTGTAATGTTCGATTTGTCCAGAATATATCAAAACAATAAATTTTTTTTCACATATTTGAAAATGGGTTATCTTGTATTGTAGAAATCGAAGTGGAGAAAAAACTACATGTGATTTGACACTTATCTCGGAAAATAATGAATTTCAAGTTCATAAAGCTGTGATGATGGTGGTTTCAAAGTATTTTGAGAAGATGTTTACTATTGAGGTATAAATTTATTCTAATTTGTCAACTTCTATAGTTACAATGAACAGTTTTAGTAAAAAAAGTAACTTATATATTTGCCCCCAGCCATTTGTTTTTTTGATTTGTAAAAAGGCTCCACATACCCTTTGAGTTTAGAAGTAATTCGTCTACGTAGATGAAAGAGAAGTATTCTGATAGAGTGGAAATTAAGCAGATTCCACATCAACGACTCAGAAATATTATTGAGTTTATCTATGGAGGCAGAATTGATATTAATGAAGATAACGTGACAGACATTTTGGATGATGCAGAATATTTGGAATTGCAAGGTTTTTTTTTCGTATTTGTTTAAACCAAAGTAGGGTTATCTCCCACCCCTGCAGTTGGGTGTGTTAACATAATACCAAATTAATAGTATTTACTAACAAACAGGTACATACTTTAGGACTAAGTTTGGGGCAGTTGTCACCAACTTAGTGAGCATAAGGCCCTATGGGTTGTTTTGTGGCTCCCTCTGGTGGTTAACGTTTTAAACAATCTCTAATTGGGATGGAATTTTAATAGATTTTTGATTGGGCCATTTTGGCGATCGATTGCTACATTTTACCTAATAGTTTGTGTAACATGCCATGGTGGTGCATTAATTGCTGTGTTTTACCCCAGAGACCCAGCCGCTACCACATTAGTCCCCTAAAATGGGTCAAATTTTAAATAATGTCTGAATTGGATGAAATTTAAATATTTTGTGTAACATGTCATTGCAGTGCTTAGACTTCTTTGTTTAACCCCATAGCTCAAGCAGTTACCCCATCAGCCCCTTAAAATGGGTCGAATTACTATACAATGTTGGATTAGGTGAAATTTGGACAGTTTATCTAACATGCCATGGTGGAGCATTGACTGCTGTGTTTTACCATAGAGCCCCAGCAGTTGCCCCTCTAGCCCCTAAAATAAGTAAAATTATAAAAATGTAGAAACTGGAAGCAACTGGGACAAAATGTAGAACATGTCATTGTGGTACACTGATTGCTTTGTTTACACCTAAACCCTGATGTGTATCCAGAAAATCGCAGAATGACTTTGCTTGTGTGGCCACCCAATGCATTTCTGCCAGCAGAAACAATCATGTCATAAAAACTATAAGACCCAAAATATAATGCATGGAATATATCCTCTTTAAATCAGTATACAGTGCATATAGATTGTCCATTTTTGGTAAGCCACCCTTCTAGTTAATAACTTTATGTTTTTTTTTAAGGTAAAATGTATGCAGTCTTACATCTGTTATATATTTTGCAGCTCTTAAATCACAATGTATCAACTACTTCCTTGCATCAGTTTCTGCAGAAAATGTTTTCAAATTTAGAGCTTTTGCTCAGCAATGGGACTTCGATGAGGTTCTAGCCAAAACTAGTGAAACAATTATGGCAAACTTTGCAAAAGTTATCGAACATGAAGATTTTATGCAGCTTGATGTTGATAATATGTCTGATGTCATTAAACAAAGAAACAAAGGATGTGTTGTATGTGTTAAATGCTATTGCCTTTAGACATAAAGTTACCAGATATAATTTTGCATTTACTTTGTGCATTTGTTGAAATAGAGATCTGAGGAAGCTTGTTTCACTGGGATTATTCAATGGGTCAATCATAGCCCTCTTGAGCGTGAGAAATTATTTGTGAGATTATTTTTAGAAGTTGATCTTCTAGCAACAAGTATGGAATTCCTGGAAATGATATCACAGGAGGTTCAGTTCCATTTTTGTTGTTGTTTTTACCGTGTTTGTTGGATTCATTTCTTCTTTTGTTTTTTCTTCCTTATAGCTTGTACTTTTGGCTTGAAATGTCCAACAAAAACTTTCATATAAGGTAGATATGGTCTAATCAGATGTTGTCACTTTGATTTCACCCCCCTAACATCAGTGGATATGCCACTTGATCTAAATAAGTAAAACAATATTTAAAAATTGTTCTTCCTACGCTCTCCACAAATCAACTTTTCTGTGCATATAATGCCATGTAAATAATGTATCTTTGGCGATCATGACCTACTTGTCTGAGTTTAATGAAGTTGAACAAATGGCAGTTTTAGTCATGAGATGTATCACCAGCTTGGCAACCTATGTTTGACCCCATAGCCCCAGCAGTTACCCTGTTGGTCCCATAAAATGGGTCAAACTATCAAACAATGTTCAGTTAATTTTATATTCACCAACTTTTTTAATAAATCAATCATATATTATAAAAGTAGTTAAAAATACCTGCTAATTTTTATGCATATTCATGGTTCCCTAGATTTTCTACAAATCAAATGTACACCTTTGCATGTGTAGCGACACATGCATTTTTGCCTGCAAAAACTATTATGCCATAAAAGTTTTGGTATTGGGCCTAATGATAATAAAGCAGTGAATATATATACTTCTTAATTGGGCCATGGTGTATGTTGAGTAGTATATGTGTAATATGCTGCATTTTTTAGAATTTGGTGAAAAACAACTTATCTTGTGTCAATGTTCTTGTGCAAGGATGTTTGAAATTTAACCAACGAATGTCAACAAGTAAGGCATAAGTTAAAAACTATTCACTGCATTGCAGCTAGAGTTTTATTTTCTTTCCAGGCACAATTCTTCTGATTGGTGGCAAATTGTCAGAAAATAAAGCTTTTACATATGATATCATGACTAAAAGAACAAAAGACTTTCCAGTAAGTGGCACAAGGTTATTTAAAACATGCATTTAGGAAAAGGGCTCAAATAAGTTTTAATACCTCTAAATAGAACTTGAAAACTGGGAGGTGGGGAGCATCATCCGTGAAAGTTGGAAGCAAAGTGTTTGTCATTGGAGGTGCCAAAACCGCTACTGGTAAAACTACTTACAAAAGTTGTGAAATGGTTGACTTGAATGAAAAAACAAATTGGATGTTTCTCCCTGATATGTTTGAAGCTCGTGAAAGATGTGGATCAGCTTTTATTGCAGGTGTGGACAATTAAAAATTAAACAAATGATATTGCCATGTATTTGCAAACGATATCTTCTGCACTGAATTTTCTTCCATAAACCCACAGTTGAATGTGGACTGCTCACAAGCAAAAATTTATAAACTAAAGTGCTTAAAAAACGAAAAAGACATTCTGTTGCGTTGTTTGATGATTGATTAATCCTGATTTAGGTGAAATATACGTCACCGGTGGACGAAACATTGAAAGTTTATCTAGTTGTGAAAAGTTTGACATCACAGCCAACATGTGGATAAAAACAGAAAATATGTTACAGAAAAGACATTGTCATGGATGTGTTGCTTGCAATGGTACCTAAAATTTTTGTACCTTTTCAATTTTAATTCTGTATGAATTTCATGAACAAAACCGTGCTGTATGTCTAATTGTGAAAATTTGTGCTGTATGTGTTTAAAGAAAACTGTGGTGTGAATAACAACTTTGCATGTTTTAGATTTACTTTATTGTATTGGGGGTAGAAATGACACTAAACGTCTTGCCTCATGTGAACATTATTATGTGAAAAGTCAAAAATGGAAAAAAATTGCACCTCTTAATCAACCCAGAAGCAGTTTGTCATGTGTTTTATTGGATGGAATGATATATGCAATAGGTAACACATTGTTTTTTGGTTTACAAAACTCCTTGAAGCAACTACTTTTTTGTTATTGGCCTTTTTATGGTTTTACCTAATTGCACTCCTACTGCATTTTTTCAAGCGATCAAATTCTTTTTCGCTAACATGGGTCATTACCAGCAACATTTTTTAATTACTTCTGGGGCATCTTAAATTAACTAGAAATTTTGCTGGAGACATTTTTGTTTTTTTCATAATTTTTTGTTGTTAGGTGGAACTGGAACTAAAGGTCAAGCTTTAACAACAGTTGAACGCTATGTTCCTGAAGCAAACACTTGGGAAAATGTTGCATCACTTTTAATTCCTTGTTATGGGTCATCTACCTGTGTTATTGGAACCAAACTTTATGTCATTGGAGGAGGGTAAGGGGTTAATAAACTTTTAAACTACCATCTAGCTATGCATTTTTCCAAATCTGGTTAGAAAATATTTTGTGATGTTGTTTTAGTGGTGGTGACAAGTTAACAGAAGCTATAAAAGCTGTTCAAGTGTATGATCCAGCTTCAGATTCATGGTCATCATTTGAAACAAAGAACCCAGTTTTAGGGGCCACAGTTGTAGTAATTTAGGTATTACTTGCGTTGTTAAGTTTTTTACTTAAAATTCAAAAAACGTTAAGTTGTCAATTTTAAAAGTAACTGTTAACAAAGCTATCAAAATGCCTTTAACAGCTTTTGCACTTGGTTGTTCAAATGTGATTTGTCATGCACCACTGAAAATAAGACTGCTACAAAAAACACATGGCAGTAATTTATTCTAGACTTACCCAATTCACCTTTGTCTCTATTCAATCATTTCAACCTTAAGTGCGGTTTTAGATTAAAACAACCTGTTTGTTGTTATGTGAGAAACCAGTGTTGGTTTGACTTTTTATCCATTTACAATTGTTCGTTAAATTTTTTTGTTCCATTTTATGTTTTTGTTCAAAATTTTTTCTACCAGCATGCAAAGATGGAAAAACTTTTTTTTTGATTTGACATATTCTTTTGATTTACTAAAGCGACAACCAAGCTATATCCAATTGCTTGTTGTTTGATTTTCTACACACCAAGTGTTCTGGTGTTGTTAAACCTAATTGACAGAGTTTTAAAAAAATGAGGGTGGTGTAGTAGCTTGAAATTATTTGTGGTATTTCGCTATGCTGCTTACAACATGCTCACTGTAAAACAAGCTTGCGCATTTCTCTTGATACCCCTATTTTAGCGAGAGTTGTGAAGCAAAAGGTTTAGTACATAGGACACAACACGATTTCAATGATTACCTTTTGTTGTGGTCACGGTTTTCATATGCTGGAACATGGTGTTTAGGCTTATTTTAAAGTTTGTGTTTTAGAGAACATTCTGTGAAAGTTTGGTGGAGTACAAAGGAAGCCATTATGTTTACATTGATAAATTGTAATTTAAAATATGTGAATTAAATGTGAAAAAATATTATTTTTTTAAAGAAGTTTGTGCGCTGGCAGGATCTAAATATCCTAAAAACCTAAAGTTTTCGAAGGCACCACCACAAACCGATCCTATTTGGTCGAATGTGTTCAAAATACCTGTTTAAAACAACAAACGTTCTTATTGTAAGCACGGCGATGACCAAACCCATGAAATTGCATTTTAGCACTTTTTATGCGGGTAGCTTTGCCTCAAACGAAATTGACACAAAGATATACTTTAGTCACAGAAAGATCAATTACCCCCAATAGTACACACACTATGATTCTATGGTTTTACGATTTCTATTTACAGCACGATCACTTTTTACTGTGGGAATTGCCCCGACTAACTTGCATTGAAACTGAGGATAAAAACTTGCATAGGATAGGGCGTTTTTCTAGGGTTCGACTAAAAGCCTGACTGGGCTGACCGGCCTGACTTGGGAAGCAGTATTTCACAAAATATTTTTCTTCTGATTGTCGATTGCATAAGGCCTGACTTTTGTGATTGTCGGTAGGTAATGGCCTAACTGCACAAAGTATCAATGGAAAAGGCCCGACTTTCTTTTTGTCAGTTGTAAAAGGCCTGACTGCGTAAAGTATCAATGAAAAAGGCCTGACTTTCGTGATTGTCGGCCGGAAAAGGCCTGATTACATAAAAGATCAATGGAAAAGGCCTGAAACGTTCATTTTCCATAGAAAATTTTTTTAGCGTATCGTTACTCGTTTTTAAAAAAAAACTTGCAACAACCGAACATATACAACATTACTGATAATGTAAAAACAAAACGGTAATTCGCAACCAGTTACCGCTTGCATTAAAAATCTTCTTTACGCAAAACGTAAGTTAATTAAATGTCTCCTTCGCACATCATTACAAGGTTTATCTGTGCGAATATTATCAGTTAGACACTTTATTACGCAGTTACGACGTCTACAATCTCGAGAAGTCAGTCGTTATGCGATCAACAATCACGAAAGTCAGGCCTTATGAGATGAACAATCACGAAGGTCAGGCCTTATGCGATCGACAATCACGAAAGTCAGTTCTCATGCGATCAACAATCACGAAAGTCAGGCCTTATGAGATGAACAATCACAAAAGTCAGGCCTTATGCGATCAACAATCACCAAAGTCAGCCCTTTCCTGTTGATACTTTACGCAGTCAGACCTTTTCTAACCGAGAATTACGAAAGTCAGGCCTTATGCAATCAACAATCACGAAAGTCAGGCCTTATGAGATGAACAATCACGAAAGTCAGGCCTTATGCAATCAACAATCACGAAAGTCAGGCCTTTTCCATTGACACAACACAAAGTCAGGCCTTTTCCATTGACACAACACAAAGTCAGGCCTTATGCGATCAACAATCACGAAAGTCAGGCCTTTTCCATTGACACAACACAAAGTCAGGCCTTCTACAATCAACAATCACAAAAGTCAGGCCTTCGTGCGATCGACAATCACCAAAGTCAGGCCATCACCATTGTAGACTCTGAACGGCCGACCTGCAAGGTTGAGCCTCACAAGGGGTTTGTCACGTTTAAACACGTCCCGCCCTATTCCAACTGATGACGACACTTCCAAACCTTGGTTTAATGGCGTCAAAGCAACAACAATGGCAAACACCAAACAGGCGAATCGGCAACAGCGGTAGCAACGGCGACGGTTTTCTAAAACAATAACGAAACCAATAAAGACAAACGTTCGAACAAAGTTGTCAATTAAGAACTCACCAACTATTTTGCGACACAGGTCAACTAGTACACAGATGACGAGTTTCTACAGTTGCAGTCTAAAGATACAATACAGTTCCAATTGACGTCAATGTTTACCAATTAAAATGCACATGTAGCAGGCTTACCGAAATAAGCTTGCCGTAAACAGCTCACGTGGTTCACGTAGGGTAATTACTTAATAAACGCACTGTAGAAAAAACATACAAATCTTCAGTCGCAAGTCTAAACCGATATTTGCAATTAACTTCAGCATGCCAATACTAAACACTTACCGACGAACACAGGAACACTGGTTACTTGTACAATCGGTCGAAAAACAACAGGTATTAATTTTAGCCTTATTTATCGCTGCAAATGCAAATGAGTACAATTTACCATAAGCAACTAAAACATACACCTTTCTCTGCCGCGTTGCACAGCAAATTAACCTAGCATTAACTTGTAGACAATGGCCTTCGAATTAAACTGTTACGCACAGTGGGCATTGTTACGTTCAATGGCATGACATGTTGCAACACAGGCAGTGGCGGGAAAATG
>QXVZ01006584.1:0-10682 GCA_008931825.1 Phallusia fumigata
AGTGCAATTAAATTCATCACTCCAATCTCCGCAGTGATTTCCTCCATCGCATAGCTGATTTTCGTCTACGCAACCTCGCGTAAGAGAACATTTTCGACCCTTGTAACAAGGACATTTTACCTTGTTACCTGGACAGGTACAATTTACTTCATCACTCCAGTCGCCACAGTTATTTATTCCATTACATAGCTTATTTTTGTCAATGCAGTCAACGTGAAAACGGCAGGTTTTTGTTTTGTAACAATCGCATAGGAATGGGCAAGGGCAATTATTTTCGTCACTACCATCTAAGCAATCGCGTTTTCCATCACATCGCCAGTGGCCAGGCAAACATCCAACTGAACTTCTGCAAGTGGTGTTAAAGCAATCACACTGAAATTTGTTTTCTAGACAAATTTCGCTAAACTCGTCGCTTAAATCATCACATTCGAAAAATCCATCATTTACCCTCGACAATAGTATGCATCCTGGTTTTCCTTTACACCGACCAAACTTGTGACAGGCACATTCGAACATTGAAGAGGGACAGGTGCAGTTTCGTCCAAGGTACGGTTCCTCGCACACCGAGAGATTATCAGGTGCTGTGAATAAAAAAACGTAAGTTTTGTAAACTTATGTCCACCACAAGAGGTAACATATTTGTAAATAAGTCAATTATGTAATGGCAACCGATGTTTTTTTTGGAGTTCAACAAGACAGTTAAGCCTTTAACGTTGCGCACCTACTTCCGGTTGGGCAATAGTCTTAGCACTGCAGTGTCGACAGTATTCCCATGAATAAATTAAAACACATTACAGTTCATTGTGCAAAACTGCACCAACTAACTACACTTATTTGTACAAATAAAAACTAATGAAATATGTCTGAAAAATGGCGCATAATTTCCATCAATTGAAAATTTCTTTGTAAATACTTTTGGGAAAACATCTGGCCGTGTAAAAGTCTTACCTGTATAAGGGCGAGGAGCGAGACTGAGATCCTCACCCGGACATTCACCTTCCACCCATCCGACAACCAACAGCAGAAACAGTAACCTCAACATTGTTAACTACGATTTCTATGAACAAGCTGAAAATTAAAAAAAGTATGTATACTTCGAAGCGATGACTCAAAAGTCTTAAATTTGCAAATGTGCGAAAATGTGGTGACAGACACAAATTTACATCGAAAAACGGATTCATGAGGTAATAGCAATTTCATCTAATACGTTTTTTAAATGTTTTTTTTACATTTAACGCGCAAATTGCACAATACATTATGTTTGTCTGGACTTTTAAGAACACAGTTTTGCAAAAATTCTAAGCTCTTGGTTAATTTAATCGGGCTAAATGATGCACAAACGGTGTCTAACACTAATACAAACGTAGATTCACCTGTGTTTTGCGCTTTGTAAAATAAAACTAACAACAGTTCAGTGGGCAAAAGTGGTTTAAAAAACGCTAAATCATCCCCGAGCGCCAGATTAACGTCAAAATGCGGTGTTATACCAAATATGACAAACAACTCCTTTCCTGCTTTAGTATAACCAACATTCACTCTGTACTGACAAACTCTGACTTACATGTCAAAATAGCCGGGGTTTTATACCCACAAACCTGGAATATTGAAGGAAAATGACTTTGAATAAAGAATTCCGAAAAAAAATTATTTGCATAAGGGACGGGTGTCTTCCTGTCGATAAAAACGTTTTTATTGTGGAAAGAACCTTATGCACATTTCTTCCTTTCCTTTGTCAGGTTTGTATTCAAGGGTTCAGTAAAGCCCAGACGTGAAACGTTGGGAGGAATAAACTTTGAATCAAGAGTCCTTTAAAAATACAATTTGCATAAATACCGGAATTTCAAAAGTTCATTGAGGCAGTGGCTTATGCACATTTTACTTTCCTGTTTTGTAAACAATTAAACCTTTTCAACGTAGCACACGAAAACAAAAGTTTGCCAACAAACCATTCGTGAACAGGGCGACTGCTTCATTCAATACAGAAGACATTTCAGCTTCTTACCTTGCAGTTGTGTCATGGAATTCCTTGGCGGTTTGCTCAATTCCATTCCCGCGATTGCCCTGTGAGTACGAAGTGGCAACAACAAAACATTTTGCTCGGATATCCACATTCCTGTGAAGCTGAAATTGTAGCTAAACGATGCCATTTTGGTTCCACATAAACGTAAACACAAAACTAACCTGAAACTACATCAAAGTCGTTCAAAATCACAACATATCTCCTTTAGAATGCTACATCCGTGTTGAGACCTAGGTTTTGAATAAAATCCTTTGTAACACAGTGTTGAAGTCAAACCTAAAAAACAAATCATGCAAATATATGGTGTAGCAAACTTTTTGCGACAGATAAACCCACCTTGCTGTTAGGTACTAGCAATCATCGTCTTGTCAACTGAAGCAGCTGTCGCGTTTCTTTCACTCTTTTCATAATACAACGGGTTAAAACCAGTACATGGTGAGTTAAAACCAGTCGCCCTAAATCGTAAGACCGACTACAGGTTACTAAAGGTCAATCGTATGGCGTGATTAACCGACACAGAGGCTCTGTTGTGTCATAAAGCCAAAAACTCTCCAATGGAATACAGCAGCATTTCACAATAGCTTCAGCTCGTACAACTGCCTGGCTTGTCAGACATGTACTGTGTAGGAATAAAAATAGTTTTGCGACGTTTTGTACCGCAAGCAAGCGTACTTGCTGATTGGCACAAAGTGCCGGAAGGAAACAAAATCACAACATGTCACTAGGTGGCGGTATTTTAGATATTTGCAGCGCGAAAGAAGATTTCTATCCAAACATAGTTGTTGATTTGAAAACATGTATTTTTGATGTTTATTACCAACTTAAGTCAAAAGCCCACTACCCTAATTAGGCGAGGTCGGCACAGAGTATGTGGGTTCCTTAATCGCGGACCACAAGCATAAGCCGTGTAGTAAAAACCTTCTTGTTAACACGTTCACATTGTTTCAATCTCCATGCTTACTTTTAATAAGCTACGGAATTTAAGGTTCTCGGTAAGGAGAGCACGAACTATAAAAGGCCTAGAACCACCAGTTTCTATCTTTCCCATTGTTTGAAGCTTTACGCCAAAAGGCTTTAAAAGCAATTGAAGAACAACTTTGTCGCTGACACTTCAAGCCTGAAGTCCTTTGATTTTCTAAGTTACCTTTAAAAAATCAATGCCTACTTTATTATCCAAGCATAAATGCAATTATTTAGAAATACTTGAACGGACAAGCAGAGATGAGAATATAATGTCAATTGACAAATAGATTCTAAAGCACAGCGAAACAACACACATAACATATGGCGCGTGAATTTGCAAATCTAATTAATGCACAAAACTGTTATACAACAATAATTCCAGTAAAAAACACATTGGAATACTAAGTACATTGAAATAACTGTTTAAATACCACTTCAACTAAATACCACTAGAGGCAGAACAGAGCATCACATTATCGTTCCCTAGCAACCATTTTGTAGGGAAGCGGTGAATAAACTTGTACCCCATTTCCAGTATCAATATCGGTTAATTCCCCTGTCGCGGGGTCGGGAAGAAACTCGAACTTTTGCACAAGACTGACGAGAAATATGAAAACTTCCATTCTGCCTAGTTGCTCCCCCAGACAATGACGAGGTCCCACCGAGAACGGGATCACGTGATGAGATTTGTTGAATCGGCGTTGAGCATCCAAATGACGTTCGGGATTGAAGCGTTCTGGTTGGTTGAAAGTCTTCGGGTCGTTGTGGACGGCCCAGATGTTTGGCAAAATCTTTTTTTTTTAATAAATGTCAGTCAAATGTTGACATGCTCGTTGAGTTCATAAATGCTTACCATTGTTTCTTTGGGTATAAAAAATCCATTTAGTGTTGTGTCTTCTGTTGTTGCATGTAGTAGAGCGAGGGGCAGCAAAGTCCGGTATCTGTAGAGTTCCTCGATAAAAGCTTGTGTATAGGGAAGCTCAGATCGATGCGACATAATTACCACAACTCCATCATGACCTTAAAATGTGTTTGTAAAACAACGAATGGGTTTGATGTCAGACTGTTACGGTAAAAAAATACAGAGTTGCTATATAATTGAAGCGCAAACTATTTCTTCCTCATTGTTGTTTGCATCTTCACCTACTGGTACCCGATCTAACTGGATATGATCAAGACCTACAACAAATTAAGACAACAAAAGACAAAATAACAAATTAAGCAAGAGGCCCCCTTGAAAAATTACTCTTTTTTTGTTGGATCGGGTCAGCATTAACAGAACAAACAACACTGACTAAACAAGCCGGTCGAAAGTGAGTAGGGTTATACTTGTATTTGTCTCAACTGTGTCCCAATAAGAACAGTTGCATCTGAATTCCTACCGACGACTTTTAAGATTTCCTGATACAGTTTCCTTTGTTCTTCAGGGTAATGAAGTAAACACAAGATTCCCCACCTCAGAGTGGAAGTCGTCGTTTCGGTTCCAGCTATAAAAAGCTCACGGATAAAGTGAAGAAGATTTTCATCCTGTAAGAGTATAAGTTTTAATGCAATATATGTGGAACTGTATGATTTTTTTCCCTTTTTTCTTCTAACCACTGAAACCGGTCTGAAAATGTTGATTTGTTTCTTACATTTTATTATCAGGGAACCAATGTTAGGCTTAGTTGTGTTCGGTAAGCCCGCTCCCAAGTTATCTAGCTGGTTCAAGTCATCGGCTTTTATTGGGTTGAATCAATCCTAATACTTTGCTAATTTTAACATACTGTAAAGTGCTTCTTTTGCTTTTTCATTNTTTGTCCAACTCATTGTGCTGGGCGCTAATTAATTCTTTTGTCAACGCTATACAATCGAAGTCTTTCAAGATTCTGTTAACACTACACTAACTACAAAAGAAGTGTATCTAAAACTTGGCACATAACAAAACCCTCCGAACTTTTTGCATTAACTGAAGCATAGGCGTAAAACGATGAAATACCATTTGTTAAACTTTACAATAAAGTGCTTCGCAGTTGGTCTTATAGAAATCCACCTTTAATAAATAGAGAGTCTCACAAGGGACTTAAAAGTATCATTTTCATTAAATTTTTCATAAAATCTATTTCGATTGACAAATGCATAAACCTCTTCTTTCCCACTTTATCGACTAATTAAATTCTGTTCAGGTAAAAGTTTAATTACATAAGCTTTTAAAGTTAACTCGGTATATTTGTGGGTTTCCCTGAATCACTAAACTTCGCAACTTTTCAAGGCTTATAAAGAGCAGCCCTGCTCAATGACAAAGCCCAGTTCATTGGGTTTGTCACGTACAGGGGCAAAGTCAACGTGTGCAAAGCGGCGATCGAGACGGCGCCAGAGTGTCAGGTTCTCAGAAGTTTAAACATTAACGCAAGGGAAAGTCGCACGCGCCCCGGAGTTGGATTGGGTTATGATCTGAGACATTCAACTACTGTACTTCATGACAATCATTCTGTAAGGCCGAAAGCTGTTCTGTTAACACTTTTGCGCTGTGGTATTTGCACCACGTCACCCTCTTTAAAACCCGGGCCCAGTTAGCAATTCATTTGAAAGTCAAGTTCCAGGACAGAACCACAAATATTTATGCGTAAACATTGTTACCGATAGTTTATCGCCCTTAACCGCGAACTTGAATGTTGTTCACCTTTACACTGGTGTGCTACATTTGGTTACTCAAAAACGGTCACGTTGCTGCTTTGCAAACCAATTGCTCAAACATAAATTTTTGCAAACACGCCCATTGTTAACATTGGGCATTATCCGCTTATCGATTGAATTCGAACATAGAAGAACTAGGATGATGAGTTGCGAAATTTTGAACCGACAGTTTGGAAGGTGCGAATAAAAATGGACAATTTCATTTTTTCTCAGTTGCCAAATTTCGACACGAGGGTACCAACAAGACTTTGTGATAAAATATTTACCTTTACACTTAACATAGGCTGTTTGATGCCTCTAGTAATCAACACATTAGCATAAAACTTAACCCAAAGCAATCTTTGAGTCGTCGCTATCTGAAACAAAAGGTAGACGCATGTCGGGGTACTTCAATAATGTCGAGTGAGACAATCATAACACCAAAAACGTCGCTAGCCGTAATTGTGAGGTTTATGTAAATACTTGTTTATCCGCTAGGTGACGCATCACGTATCATGTGCACTCTTTGCTTTGCCGCGAGCTTACAACAAGGATTCTTATACCTCTGGAAGGAGCGTGTGTTACAATTCGTGAGAGTAATGACGTCAAACTGTGAAAAGTTATGAAAATAAATTGCAAATATGATTTTTCTTGGAATAAAAGGAAGATCCTATAAAAAATATCTTCTGGCGAAAAGTATGGGTTCAATATATAATTATGGCAGATAATTTTTGTGCACATTCGATCCTTTTTGGTGAAGTACGAGGCCACACGATTCTAAACACCTAATTAAGAAGTTGTGATTTCTATTGATAGAGAACATCGAATCCCTGCAGATTCTGATCCAAATCTTTATGTCAAGTAAGGGAAACTGCTTATTTTGGGGCAACTCTAAAATACGCAATCTACGCAATCCACGCAAACTATTCTAATTTAAAGCAATTTGAGTAGGTTAGGCACACAGCTTGGTTTAGTTCAACCGCATCAGGTTAGGCACTCAGTTTAGGAATATGATGCTCTGGTTAGGCACGCATTCTGTACAAACTAGACTGATCAAACGCAATTCAGGAAAATTCAGGTGTTTAGGCCTGGTATAATTTAACGCAATCTGGAATGTCAAAGTGTGCGTAGATTGCGTATTTTAAAATTGCCCTGTCTAACTGGGTATTCCAGATTGTGTTGAATTCAACCAGGCTAAGTGCCTAATCTACTCCACTTAGCTGGATTGCTTTGAGTTAAAATAGATTGCGTAGATTGCGTAGATTACGTGGATTGCGTGGATTACGTAGATTGTGTATTTTAGAGTTGCCCCTTATTTTGTCCACAATCACATCTAAACATGCGCCGTTTGTCTGTATTTTGTAATTCAATGGAATTCTCAGACGCAACAGCGCCGAAACAAGCCGTTTGTTTCCTAATACAGCGAATATTTGTACAACGTGATTGTAAGCAATTATACGAAAGCGTGGCAACGAAAATTTCGTGATCGGGTGTTTTCCCAGCAGCGGCGACATTCACTGTGTAACTAGCTTTTATTTATGTTTGTGTTAGGGTCAAAAACATCAGTTGCCTAAGCACACCTTAAATCATAGAAACCACCCTAAGTTACATCGCGGCAAACATAACTTTTTGTTAAATAGCGGTTCTTTGATGTCGCTGGGTTACATTACGATTAAGTGTTGTATTCGCCAAAATTGATACAAGACAGTGATTTGATAATCTGGAACCACCCAAAATGCCCAGTTTCTAAATTAAGCATACCTTGTTTCTTACCAAGAATTCCTGCCATTGCATTTTGCTGGCCGAACATCAACAACAAAACAACTCGCTCATGTCTCTAACATCACTGGAAGTTGAACCCTGACAGAAAACATCTTTCAGTAAATACAGTGGACGGATGAGATTTTCAACAAAACCATTCTTTCTGCAACAAACATTTTTTGGTGGATCTGACTTGACTTTTCAGCTAAAGCCCAGCGCGGTGTGCATGCCCCAACGGTGAAGCATGGCAAAATTTGTTTGTGGCATAAGTAGGGTGGCTTATTTTACCAACAGATCAAGACGCGAATGAGTTATAAACATTGAGTTGTTCTGTAGTGCCACTGAGTATTAGTGTGTGGGTTTTATTACATACGATGCATATACAGTATACATACAGTAACATATTTTGTCTATGGGTATGTATGTACATGTGTTTCACAACGCTTAGGTATGACTTAGGTAATATTGCCCAAATCCCTTTTTATCCTTTTCAAGCATAAAATTTTTATTTTAGTTCTACATAAAGGTAAACACAAAACCAACCTGAATCTGCAGCGAAGTCGTTCAAATCAAAGCATGTGTCCTTTGACTGATACATCTGTAAGTTTTTTGAACAAATTTCCTGAGTGTAGCAAACTTGCCTGTCGACTTCAGATACAACAAAAACCGTTGGATATTTATCCTACCCTTTCCATTGTAGACTAAAGTAAAACAAGCAACGGTTACTGAAGGTCAATCGTATGGCGTGATCAACTGACATAAGAGCATTGTTGTGTCACAAAACCAAAAGCAGTTTACATTGGATTGCTTGTGGCAGTAAGTACGCTAATTAACAAAGATAAATCCAGGTTAAAACCTAATCAGAGCAGGTAAACAAACTGGCCCAGCTGACAATGTCACAATATCAATAAACATTTAACCAAAGAAAAGCTTTAGCAAACCACACGGTCAGATGTGTAGCTCTCAGATTCCGATCACACATAAAAATACAACTACCTTTTGGCGCAATGTGTAGGAAAAACTGCAACGTTGTGTGCCGCAAGCACGGGCAGTTGCCAATTCGCACAAAGCGCCGTCAGAAAAACTAAGTTACCCCAAGGCAGCGGTATTTCAGACAGATGCATAATACATGGAAATTTGAATTGCCTCTTCTAAAACAGTTATTCAAAAAGGGAATTTACATTTTTCATGTCTATCATCAACTTGTACCGAAAGATTATTATGCCACTGTTGAAAACTACTGAATCAGGCACAGTTAGTGGTGTAGTTTGTTCAGAGTGTCTCAACCAGATTCCATGTCCTCAACAAGCAGGGGAGTTTACAGGGAAGCTATAATGTGCAACAAACATTGTTTAAACCTACATACAAACTATTGATACCATAAGGGCACCTTACTGAGGGTCTTTGTAAGGGCCAAATCATAAATGGTTGAGAACCACTGCTTTATATCTGTCATTGTTTGAAGTTTTTAGTTGTTCAGAAAATGTCCTTTGTTTCGTAATGACAGCATGATTTGATCTACTGTCGTCGCAAACAAAAGTTTGTTCATTGCGTGGGTCCGTCTTTTCTAGATTGCCTTGGTAAAGGAAGTATACAAAAAAATTTCTTATTACCGACGAACAACAGCAGGTATTTCAATCAAATAAGTCTGTAGCTTTACATCAAAATCTAAAGCACATAAATTGCAATTTATTGAGTAAATGCCAAATTGAACAAGCACAGATTGGAATGTGATGACAATGTACAAATGGATTGAAACTCTGTGAAATAACAAACATAACATTAAACACGTACATTTGCAAACCTATTTATTAATTGGTAAAACTCTCAAGCGAAAATTATTGTAAAAAACCACATCAAATTTATTAGAATAATTTTCCACAATAGATCAACCACTAGAAGCAGCACTGAGCGACACATTAACGTTCCCTAGCAACCATCTTGAAGGGAAGCGGGATAAAGCCTTGCACCCCATTTCCAGTATCGATATCAGGTAATTCCCCCGTCTCGGGGTCTGGAAGAAACTCGAACTTTTGCACAAAACTGACGAGAAACATGAAAACTTCCATTCTGGCTAGTTGCTCTCCCAGACAATGACGAGGTCCCACCGAGAACGGGATCACGTGATGAGATTTGACGAATCGGCGTTGAGCGTCTAGATGACGTTCGGGATTGAAGCGTTCTGGTTGGTTGAAAGTGTTCGGGTCGTTGTGGACGGTCCAGATGTTGGGCAAAATCTAATCAGAAACAAATGTTAATCCCATGTTGCCTTGCTGAATGACCCGAAAGTCAGTTGGTTGGTCAAACCTCATTAGGTAAGCCGTTAAAATCGTGCATATCTGTACATTCCTAAGTCGGACGCTGTTTATTGAGATAAACTCATAAGTGGATAGTTAACACTTACAATTGTTCCTTTGGGGATAAAAAACCCTCTCAGTGTTGTGTCTTCTAATGTAGCATGTTGGACAGAGAGAGGCGCCAGGGNTGAAGAGCTCCTCGATAAAAGCTTGTGTATAGGGAAGTTCAGATCGATGAGACAACGACACAATTCCCTCATGACCTGCACGAATAATTGATGTTATGGAAGGATCTTTACCAGGTCTCTCGGCTGCACCGACTGCACATCGCTCATGGACCTTGACAAGTTCGGTCAAGCCCTCTACTGATGCCCTAGACACATGCTTAGTTTGCCTATTAGGTAATATTAGGTAATAGGTAAACATTGCGTATCGATCTAGAGTCAAATCAGCGGCAAATCCTACCGACGACTTTTGAAATTTCCTCATATAATTTCCTCTGTTCCTCAGGGTAATGAAGTAAACACAAGATNTTATATTCGGTGCCTAATGTAGTCGCTGTGCTAAATACGAGCAACTTGTCTTTAAATTCAAAAACGATAACAGAAGGCAAGACAACAGATCGTAGCATAATGGCTTGTAGAAAAATGACAATTAATCTTGATGTCAAGTTTTGCTATTTATTTTCATTTCTGTTACAACTTTTTCTCAACCTATTTTACTGCTATCGTTAGATTGAGTTAGCATCAGCGAATAAACAAGGCTGATCTACTGGGTCGAGACTGAACAGCGCTATTATTGTATCCGTATCTCAACTGTGCCCCAGTAAAACTTGTTGCATTCAAATTCCTACCGACAACTTGTGAAATTTCCTCATACAATTTCCTCTGTTCCTCAGGATAATGAAGTAAACACAAGATTCCCCACCTCAGAGTGGAAGTCGTCGTTTCGGTTCCAGCTATAAAAAGCTCACGGATAAAGTGAAG
>QXVZ01006593.1:0-11041 GCA_008931825.1 Phallusia fumigata
TTATAATGTTATATCACGATGTCATTATGTTCATCAATCAGATGACAATTTTTTAATTAAAATTTTACAGTAAAATTTTCATTAAAGGTAAACCAAATACAATTTTTCAGTCAAGCCAGTTTGAAGGTAATTGTGACATCAACTTTACGAATAGAACCTGACGCTTTATAAGTCTAATAAAAAAATCAACTCTTGTTGGCATAGTATCCAGGTTTTTTAATTATATTTTCAGTTTTACTTTAATGTAGTCTGGAGGAGTTTGTCATTTTCGGCAACGTCATTTGCATTGTGAGCGGAATCCAAGACGTAAAGGAAACGACAGGGAAGGCACTGAGCCATTTTCATTTAGTGTTCTGCTGATGTGGTGTTCTTTGAGGGAAACAAGAAGAATATTAATGCTAATTTACTTTTGTTGCATTGTATTAACGCAGCAAAACTAGAAATATAACTACCCTGATTAAAAAGTTTGACATACGTTATAGAGAACCTTTCGGGACTGGCCACTAATAATTCCTTCTGGGTTGTATAGTACCTTAATAACTCGAGTCGATTTAATTCTGCAAGCACAGCATCACATGCTTTTTGCAACTACTAGCAACGATTTTTAAATTTACGTGTTACGAAAAGCAGCGAGTCAACAACATTTTTGTCACTGTTTACTGTAAAAGATGTAATACACTATTTTTTGTGCAATTTTCAAAGCTAGCGTAGATAAAAATGAAACACACAGAGTTAACTGCGTATAATAACAAGGTGATTCTTTACAATTACCAACGTCAGAAATAGTCGCTTCACGTGCATCTCATTAGAACTTCCGTTATTCAAATTTGTTTCAGTTCAGTGAGACAAAAAACATCCATACAAAGAGAGTATGGAGGGAGAGTATCTGGTCCTTGGAAAACAGAAGGGCCCAGGACATAAGAAAAAAGGCGTCGGTTTGTGACCACAAATCCAATAGACGTAAGTTACCATGAAATCGCAAATGCTCTTTCGATAATGATAGTGGACTGAGAGTTGTCACTGTACTGTACTTGTCGGTTACATTTGTTACATTTAACCTGATTTGTCACATTAAAAAAATGCTTAACAGTTTGTTTTGTCGGTAGAATTAAACAAATGTTTAGTGCCCTCGGTAGTGATTTGCTATTTTAAAAGCTAGCGTAGATAAAACTAAACAATTTGGACAACTCTGATTAGCAGCAATTCTTGAGTCTATCAATACTACTATTTCAGCCACGATTTGACTCTTCAAGTCATAAACCACTTAGACTTTATTGCGTATAACAATAAGGGGAATCTTTACAATTACCATTGCGGAAATAGTGGCCTAATATGCATCTCATTAGAGTTTTTGATATTTAAATTTGTTTCAGTTCAATAGGACGAAAACATCCATACGAAGAGAGTGTCCTTATAAAATCGAAGGGCACAGGACCTAAGAAAAAGGCTTTGTTTTGTGACCACAAATTCAATAGACATAGCATGAAATTGTAAATGGTTTTTTGATATAGATAGAAGACACTTATTTGGCTGGTCGGTTTGTTACGTTAAAATTGATTTGCCACATTAAACATTAATTGTTTAGGAATTATTTTTGTTGGCAGAATCAAACAAATGTTTAGTGCATTGGTACACATGGCAGTGATTTGATACACTTAAGCATATTTTTGTCTCAATAACTCCACGATGCTTAAGTGGACATCTACTGTAGTTACAGGTATAGGTGAAATACAGTCCTGAAAATTAGAACCAACATATGTTACATTTTTCACTTGTTGTTAAGTCATAGTGCTCATGAAAGGAAGTGTTGGAGATCATTCTTCTACACCACAAACTCTTTAAAGATATGCAGCTGGGTGTTTGGAAATGACAACTTGCGAAGCGATGTCATCTTATCCTTGCAAATCTTGCCTTATATTGTCATTACTAATAAATTAAACGTCAAATTGCCAGACGGTAAAAGTGTTCTTTTTGCTTGCTTTCGTGACAATGTCCTTTAAGCTTTGAAATACACTAATGTTTAGGCTATAGTTAATTTATCATCGAAGTTTTAAAACGAAGCAGGTTCACTAGCTTGAAAACTTGTTTATTAAAAAATTCCAAGCCTTTTTCTGCATTTCTACAAGACGCTTATTGTTTTTAGATACTGATCTTAATATCACTTCACACAATACCACGACAGCCCCGGACCCTTGGTGTGGTCTTTTTGTGAAAAAACAGAAGGGTAACGAAGTAACTTGTCAGTCTGGGGTAAATTTTGGTGACAGTTTGTGCCAAAACCAGCTAAGTACTTCAGAAAGCGTCACCTGGCCTCCACGGATGCAAACCAGCGATTCAAAAAGTCTTTTCATCATAAGCTTTGCATTGTTGCATTGCCCAAGACACAAACATTACCCAGTCAGTACAACGCCAGCTACAGGTATGTGTGGGCAATTCCTAAATAAGCTAAGTGTAAAAAGTCAGCTTCTTTTCTTTGACAACATAAAGCTGTGCTGGTCAGTTAGCAACACCATTCTTTTTTGGAGATAATACTGCAACTAAAAACCACTGAACAACATTGTTTCAAAAATTGTATGCTTAAAACCCTGCTGTTGATCTGAGTTTTTGTTTAGTGTTTATTTAACTTATTAAATCATTTTTAACTCCGTATGTGTACATTTGTTTGCAGATTTGGCAAACCTTTCAACATTAGAAGACAAACTCTCTAAGGAGAATAATTTTTTTGACTCAAACGGCAAGATTATCTTTATTATTGCAACAACATCATTTGGTATCTTGATGCTGGCAGCTTTGTTGGTGATTTTCCTGCTGGTCAAAAAAATTGGGTAAGATTTTCTGTTTCTGCATATAGCTCACATGTGCCACTGTGATAGGTCTACAATTACTCCAAAATAAATCTAACACAAGCATTACAGAGCAAATTTTATTTTATATTTAACAGATCTTTTTCATGTAATTGTGCGCTCGAATTACACCTTGTTTTATTTTACCATTAACAGAGCTTTGAAGCGCAAGGCGGTTTTATCGACACAAACATCCCCAATTTACGGATTGGACACAATAGAAGAAATACATTACCAGGCTTACTCATTGGCTGAATCACGAAGATAACCATTATTAATGTATGTTTTGTGATAAACAACTAATTGATCGACACTATTTATTTATCGGTATATTTGTTTTTTCAGCTTTTTAACTTTGTATTTGCAGTAAAAAATACAAATATACTTTGGCAAAACGAAACTGACTAAACGAGAATAAAAAGTTGAACAATGGGTGTATATCGTCTTGCAAACTCTACTACGTTCTATTTTAAGATTACTTTGCATTCCACGCCTTTCAGAGGTGACTCCACGTTGCAATCGTATTCATTATAAACGAGACGCGATGCCTCCGTCTGAGTCTACATCCTCTGTTGCTTCGTCTAAGTCAGATATTTTCTGGGTGGTCCAAATGGATCTAACAATTGACAATACTAAATAGCCTACTACATAAAAACTAATGGCTCCCGTAAATCTTTTCTTTTTTATTTTATTTTCATTTCGTTTACACTTACAGTCTCCAGTTATCTCAACTCTTATTTACCTGTATTTCCGATATTCGACACAAAACTGTTGGCAACGAACTTTTTAGTGCATTTTAGTCCTTTTTCGGAAACCTTGCTGTCTGATTCCGACATTGAACTAAGTAACAAATGTGCCAAGTCAATAGAAAAGTTTGTTAAACGTGTTACAAAGAGTTTTTTGGTGATAATCTGCTCATGGTTTCGGTTCTGAACTTTTTGGTTTTGTTTATACGTTTTTCACCCAATACAAATACAATTTTGTTTGGTGTAGTGAAGTATTTCGTCCCACCCTATAATTTATAGCAAACGGAAGTGTTCGAGAAGGCAATTTAAGGAATTGATTAAAATAGAGCACGAAGTCTTTGTTATGAGCCGCAATGTGAAAACAGTTTCAATACAACCAAAAAACATTAACGAGTAGACGTATTTATGTCATGATAATACAAATATTTGTGCAAGGGCTGTTGTGGAAAGAACAAACGTCTATGTGTTTCAGCAACTGGCAATGCCTGGGTTAAGGTACCGGAATAATAACAGTTTTCAGTTTTGGCAGTAAAAATTAGAGATTCGAACTAGTTTTGAGGCAGCAGTAAGGGCCAGTCAAGCGCACATAGGGATTGAAACTATTCTAGTAATTTTATATCCAAAGGAAACTATTTCAAAACGGAATAAAGAGTAGCTTAAGCAGCAGGAAAACTGCAATCGCATGTTGCTGTAATTTTAACAAATACAGCAAATGTAAATAGATCATTTTTACTTGTATGGTGTATGACAGCGACACTGTAGAATCTTTTAGATGTGCTAAACCGCTGTCATCCCTATCACAATGTAGCTTTGTTTGCTGCATGTCACCATCAGTGACATATCACAACGTTTTTGTATAGTTTCGAAATAAAGCTAATTTTGTGAAGCAAGTGCCAAACTAGGTTTGCTATTATTTTTTAAAGGCTGTCATAGCTATCTTCACAAGACGAGTATACCTAAAAACCTACCAATATAAATGGTTCTAATTGTAGGCTATTAATGTAACAATTTATAAATAACGAGGTTTGTGGATTCATGTGCGTTTTATTAATGGATCCGTTATTCAAATTCATGCAATTGAATAAGACTAAAATGTTTTATGCTGCAATCAGAGGCGAACTGTTATAATTAGTAAAAACAATTTTTTCTTTATGTGTTTTCTTGTAGTAAATTGACAACTTGAATTCCTTTTTTTACGCTTCAAACTAAAAATGTTTCGATACGCAACTTCAGTTACATGTAGGTTATTTAATTTTGTTTTAATTCAATATGACGAAAATATTCATACGAAGAGAGTGAATGGTTCAGGTCCTTGCAAAATTGAAGGGCACGGAACCTAAGACAAAAAAGGCGTCGTTTTGTGACCACGAATCCAATGGACGTATCATGAAATTGCAAATGCTATTTCGATAAAGATAGTGGACTGAGAGTTGTCACTGTACTTAGCTTGTCGGTTACGTTTTGATACATTAAAAGTGATTTGTCACTTTTAACATTTAAACAAATGTTTAGCAACTTGTTGGCAGAATCAAACAAATTTGTAGTGTTCTGGTACACATTGTTGTGATTTCATAACTAAAATAGCGTAGATAAAACTAAACATCTTGGACAACTTTGATTAGCAGAAATTTTTTGAGTTTATCAGTATTACTATTTCAGTGACGATTTGTCTCTTCAAGCCTAAAACATAATGAAACACACAGAGTTAACTGCGTATAATAACAAGGTGATTCTTTACAATTACCAACGTCAGAATAAGTCGCTTCACGTGGATCTCGTTAGAACTTCCGTTATTCAAATTCGTTTCACTTAAATGAGACAAAAAACATCCATACAAAGAGAGTATGGAGGGTTCAGCTCCTTGGAAAACAGAAGGGCCCAGGACAAAATAAAAAAGGCGTCGGTTTGTGACTACCAATCCAATAGACGTATCATGAAATCGCAAATGCTCTTTCGATAAAGATAGTGGACTGAGAGTTGTCACTGTACTTAGCTTGTCGGTTACATTTGTTACATTTAACCTGATTTGTCACATTAAAAAATGCTTAACAATATGTTTTGTTGGTAGAATTAGTGATTTTATAATTTAAACATATTTTGGTCTACAATACTTCACAATGCTTGAGTGGACATCTACTTTATTTACAGGTAAGTGAAAGACAATCCTGAATTTAAGATCCAACATATGTTACATTTTTCGCTTGTTGTTAAGTCATAGTGCTTATGAAAGGAAGTGTTGGAGTTGAAAGTTGTCCAGGACATTTGAATGCAACCCAGGGATTGTTCTTCTTCACTTCAAACTCTTCAAAGATATGCAACTGGGTGTTTGGAAATGACAACTTGCGAAGCGATGTCATCTTATCCTTGCAAATCTTACCTTATATTGGCATTAATCATAATTTAAACGTCAAATTGCCTGACGGTAAAAGTTTTATNTCATGATAATACAAATATTTGTGCAAGGGCTGTTGTGGAAAGAACAAACGTCTATGTGTTTCAGCAACTGGCAATGCCTGGGTTAAGGTACCGGAATAATAACAGTTTTCAGTTTTGGCAGTAAAAATTAGAGATTCGAACTAGTTTTGAGGCAGCAGTAAGGGCCAGTCAAGCGCACATAGGGATTGAAACTATTCTAGTAATTTTATATCCAAAGGAAACTATTTCAAAACGGAATAAAGAGTAGCTTAAGCAGCAGGAAAACTGCAATCGCATGTTGCTGTAATTTTAACAAATACAGCAAATGTAAATAGATCATTTTTACTTGTATGGTGTATGACAGCGACACTGTAGAATCTTTTAGATGTGCTAAACCGCTGTCATCCCTATCACAATGTAGCTTTGTTTGCTGCATGTCACCATCAGTGACATATCACAACGTTTTTGTATAGTTTCGAAATAAAGCTAATTTTGTGAAGCAAGTGCCAAACTAGGTTTGCTATTATTTTTTAAAGGCTGTCATAGCTATCTTCACAAGACGAGTATACCTAAAAACCTACCAATATAAATGGTTCTAATTGTAGGCTATTAATGTAACAATTTATAAATAACGAGGTTTGTGGATTCATGTGCGTTTTATTAATGGATCCGTTATTCAAATTCATGCAATTGAATAAGACTAAAATGTTTTATGCTGCAATCAGAGGCGAACTGTTATAATTAGTAAAAACAATTTTTTCTTTATGTGTTTTCTTGTAGTAAATTGACAACTTGAATTCCTTTTTTTACGCTTCAAACTAAAAATGTTTCGATACGCAACTTCAGTTACATGTAGGTTATTTAATTTTGTTTTAATTCAATATGACGAAAATATTCATACGAAGAGAGTGAATGGTTCAGGTCCTTGCAAAATTGAAGGGCACGGAACCTAAGACAAAAAAGGCGTCGTTTTGTGACCACGAATCCAATGGACGTATCATGAAATTGCAAATGCTATTTCGATAAAGATAGTGGACTGAGAGTTGTCACTGTACTTAGCTTGTCGGTTACGTTTTGATACATTAAAAGTGATTTGTCACTTTTAACATTTAAACAAATGTTTAGCAACTTGTTGGCAGAATCAAACAAATTTGTAGTGTTCTGGTACACATTGTTGTGATTTCATAACTAAAATAGCGTAGATAAAACTAAACATCTTGGACAACTTTGATTAGCAGAAATTTTTTGAGTTTATCAGTATTACTATTTCAGTGACGATTTGTCTCTTCAAGCCTAAAACATAATGAAACACACAGAGTTAACTGCGTATAATAACAAGGTGATTCTTTACAATTACCAACGTCAGAATAAGTCGCTTCACGTGGATCTCGTTAGAACTTCCGTTATTCAAATTCGTTTCACTTAAATGAGACAAAAAACATCCATACAAAGAGAGTATGGAGGGTTCAGCTCCTTGGAAAACAGAAGGGCCCAGGACAAAATAAAAAAGGCGTCGGTTTGTGACTACCAATCCAATAGACGTATCATGAAATCGCAAATGCTCTTTCGATAAAGATAGTGGACTGAGAGTTGTCACTGTACTTAGCTTGTCGGTTACATTTGTTACATTTAACCTGATTTGTCACATTAAAAAATGCTTAACAATATGTTTTGTTGGTAGAATTAGTGATTTTATAATTTAAACATATTTTGGTCTACAATACTTCACAATGCTTGAGTGGACATCTACTTTATTTACAGGTAAGTGAAAGACAATCCTGAATTTAAGATCCAACATATGTTACATTTTTCGCTTGTTGTTAAGTCATAGTGCTTATGAAAGGAAGTGTTGGAGTTGAAAGTTGTCCAGGACATTTGAATGCAACCCAGGGATTGTTCTTCTTCACTTCAAACTCTTCAAAGATATGCAACTGGGTGTTTGGAAATGACAACTTGCGAAGCGATGTCATCTTATCCTTGCAAATCTTACCTTATATTGGCATTAATCATAATTTAAACGTCAAATTGCCTGACGGTAAAAGTTTTATGCACGATTTGAGTATTTTTCTTTTTGCTTGGTTTCGTGGCAATGTCCTTTAAGCTTTGAAATAGACTGATGTTTAGGCTATAGTTAATTTATTATCGAAATTTTAAAACGAAGCAGGTTCACTAGCTTGAAAACTTGTTAAATTCCAAGCCTTTTTCTACATTTCTACAAGACGCTTATTGTTTTTAGATACTGATCTTAATATCGCTTCAGACAACGCCGCGGCAGCGCCGGACCCTTGGTGTGGCCTTTTTGTGAAGAAACCGAAGGGTAACGAAGTAATTTGTCAGTCTGGGGTAAATTTTGGTGACAGGATGTGCCAAAACCAGCTAAGTACTTCAGAAAGTGTCACCTGGCCTCCACGGATGCAAACCAGCGGTTTAAAAAGCACTTTCATCATAAGCTTTGCATTGTTGCCTTGCCCAAGACACAAACATTACCCTGTCAGAAGAACACAAGCTACAGGTATGTGTGTGTATTGTAAAATATGTAAAAAATTTTTTGCTTTTTCTCAAACAATTTCAATTCGTGCTGGTCAGTTAGCAACACCATTCTTATTTGAGGATACTGCCATTCTAAAACCACACTAAACATTGTTGTGTTTATTTACACTATTAAATCATTTTAAACTCTCTACGTATACAATTGGTAATGTTTGCTGGTTTTGCGAACCTTTCAACATTAGAAGGCATTCACTCCAGCTACCGGTGTGTGTGTGCAATTGCATGGATCCCTAAATGAAGTATGGTTTACGCTTATTAATGCACCTTTTCAATGGTTGACTTGAGAATCGATCGACCTTTTTTAAAATCTAATCTTCACTCCGAGGAGACTTTTTCCAAAAATTGGCAATATTGTCTGCACTGCACAAGCTATTTAGGCAAAAATTATTAGGCGAATTTGTCTCGTTTTACCATCTGACTGAGAAAAATAATTTTTTTGACGAAACCCCAATGTCAGCGAATTATAACACTAAAGCATTATTTTTTTTTCAGCTGCTACAATTAAGGTCGAGCCAGGGTCAACATCAAAATCAGAAACTTTAATGATTGTAGCAATTATACTTGACTCTGTGCTGGTGTTAACCTTCGTTGTCGTTTTTGCCGTGCTCTTCAAATTCAGGTACATAAAATTATGCCAGCCAATGAAACGGTAGTCTTGTTAAAACACTGTAATAATATGCAGAACCGGAATGAGGAGATCTGCCGAGCAGATCACTGCCGAACCAGCATACGTCGACATGAGACCGATTCCGAACAATCAGAATCAAGCTTAAAACAAAATACCAATTTGACTTATGAAGACCGACTATTCCGCTGCAAAATTGTACCAGTAAAATACAATAGAAAACATTTAGCTAACATTGCTAAGTAATTTATTGCTGGGTGTTATTTGCGAAGTAGAATTTTTTTTATTCGTCTAAGAACAGTTGGTGTATTGGTGACGTCTGTTGGCAACTTGAATATATTGTAACACCTTGTCAAAAATGAAATGCGTAGATTGAGAAACACACTACACAAACTGACTCACGTGTTGATTTCAATTTACTTGGTATGCGTTGTAAGTAACTTGGTTTTAAAAGCCTTACCTCTTAACCTGTAATTTTGGTAAGTTTTCTCAACGTACAATCATGTGAAAATCGATTGTGATCTTTGTGCGCTAGTCGAAACTCAGACTCCATTTTTGCATTGTTGAACTGGTGTTAAAATAATATGCAACTAAACGGTTCATTAACAAAACAAAATTTTTAAAATGTGTAGTATAACTTTAATTTTTCTGTTCAGGATCTGATCGGATTGGTAAAAAATTGCCACTTTAGACAAACAGCGAATATTTTGTATTTAAGTTACTAAACACAATTTAACTTTGACTTCAAGTAACAAGAATTACTCATATATAGATGAATTAGCTCGATCAAACTTGGACCTTGAAAAGCACTTTTCATTATGAACTGTACCCGACACTTGGTTTGCAAGTAGTTGACGCACGCAAGCGTGTTGCCAGCGGATGTTGCCAAACTGCGTCATTGGAGTTAAACGTGACGCAAAACTAAAGCAACAGTTAAATCTAATTCTTCGAAATGGGTTTTTTACGTTGGCAACTTTTTCGGTGACGACATGGGTCGGCAAATAATAGGTCCTTATAGCCTACAGTAGGTCTTTACAATCAATTATAATAGGAAGAGAGATTCCTACTGGCCGGCGTAAAGTGACAGTAAAGGGTAGAAAAAATAACTTCACTGTCATAGGCGTAATAAGTATAACAGGATTTAAGGACAAATGTTTTTCGATTGACAAATTGTCGTTATATTAAATGTCAAACAGTTACTGAGCCGTGTAAACTGTGTTTGACTTGAGCAAGCAGGAAGTGAAAGACCACTTGTAGGCCATGATGCTGTGCGCCAACCAGGAAGGACGCAATGTCGTTTTGCAAACCATTGTTATTTGTGAGGTTTCGTTCCTTGGCTTGCGCAGAATTTGTTGACTGACAGTTGTTAAATAATGTTCCCAACTGAAAGACCAAGCAGCTTTTTTGTAACACCCAATAGTTTTCAAATCATAGAACTGACGCATTTGTAAGACCGGACAAAATTTGTTGTACAAAATAAAAACATTAACACACATCTAAAACCAACATTAAAGGGCAAAAAGTACTATTTACGATGTCGTGCCTAATATGTAGAATAGCCATCTCAAACATACGGCCCGTGGGTTGGATGCGGTCCGCTTGATGATTTTATAAGGCCCGCAGTACATTGCAGAGTCTGCCAAAAGTGTCTCTAACTCATTTCTGTCAAAAGTTCATTTTTTTGTAAAATACACCCAAAACTCAAATTGTTTTAAATAAATACCCCCAAATTCCAAATGCTACTCCAGTCGCCAGTGAGCAAATGTGTAAAAAATCCGAAAGCCTGCAACAGCGCAAACCAGACTGCTAGTACGTCACAAGGGGTTTTGACGAACAGCATTACTGTGCGTGGGGCGTCAGTT
>QXVZ01006599.1:0-46142 GCA_008931825.1 Phallusia fumigata
TCTGTTTCCATGTGAGGTACGTACAGCTTGAAATTCTTGTAACTATTAAAAGTTGTGTACGGCTAACATGGAAGATAACAGTAGTCAAACATAAAAATTTGTCAAGACACTTCAATGTATTTCATCCAATATACTGAAACCACCACTTTTTCATTCATTTTCAGACAAGGTGAGAATTCTACACGATGGCTATGATCCTTTAAATGGTGACGATGTAGCAGAGTGGGAACAGGAACAAGCGGGTGGTGGGGGTGAAAACATGTTCAAGTTTTTCTTTCAAAGCGGCGGGGCTGGCAAAACCGTGCATCAGAAACCGTTTGAAGACTTGTTCCGATCTTTTCAACACGACAAGCAACATCCGAATCAAGCACAACAGGGCGCGGAGCAACAAAGGCGCTCTGGCAATCCGTTTCATGCAGAAGAACCAAAACGTCAACAACAGCGCTCGTATCATGATGCCCAACAACAACAACAACAACAAAAAGAGACAAGAAACCCTAATCAGCGACAGCAACATCACCAACAGCAGCAAAGAACACAGCAGCAAGGGAGAAGCCAACAGCAACATTCCAGAAGTCAGCATCAGCATTATCAATCAGACAGGCAACAAAGCCACCATGGTTCCAGTGACCAAAGGTTTGACCGCGATGAAAGTTGGAAAACGCCAAACCCAAAACAACAATCACACGCTCGTTCTCGCCAACAAGAAGACTTCAGAGGCGAAAAGCGCAACGTGAGGAAACCTGAAGAAGACGAGGAAAGATACAGACGCAGACAGGGGAACGATGATGGTGAATTTTCACATCGAGGGAATGCTTTTAACAGCAATCCGGGCTCTTCGCGTTCGGGATTTGATAAGTCCAGCTCGCGGAAACAGGATGAGCCTACAAAGCATTCCGGAGATGGGCACCGTGTCAAGCAAAAAAAGAGTACCAAAAAGAAAAAAACGCGATCAACGTGGTCCGATCAGCCCAGCAAAGACAAAAAGGAGGATGCACGTCGATTTACCAAGGGAACGGACGGCAAGTGGTACTACAAGCGAAACGATGGAAAGTGGACTGTGCATGACGGACCACCACCGCAGACGGAAAAGAAAAAGAAAACTAAAAAGCAAAAGACTGGAGCGAAGCAGAAGTCCAGCACCACCAAGTCCGGCAAAGACAACAGCTACGTTGACGAGAAAGGAAACTTTTTTGTAAAGGGATCGGATGGAAATTGGTACATGCGTGTTAAGCCGCCACCTGAGGATGAGAAAACGAGCAGCAAGCCGCGAAAGTCGGATCAGCAAAAAAGGAAGGAATCCAAAGCGAAACCGCAACGGGGGGAAACGCGGTCGCGGAATGAAAGGTCAAAGGTCTTACCTAAGGGTTTGTTCCTTAACGACGACAACGAAGTCTCCGACCAGTACGGCAACATTTATGAGAAGCAAGCCGACGGCAGATACAAGACCGTTTTCTTGTCTGAGGAGGGGAAGGCTAGACTTAAACAGAAGTCAGAAACGCAAACAACGGAGGAAGAAGGAACAAGACGGAGTGCACAGAGGAAAATATTTCGAGATACCGCGGGGAACGTGTTCGTGAAAGATGCCCACGGCAACCTAATCAAAGTTAAGCCCGAAAACGCCGAAAAACAGCAACAGACGCGAAAAACTTCCCAGCAGCAGCAGCAGCAGCAGCAGCAGCAGCAGCAGCAGAGTGAAAGGATGCGAAGCAATGCTAAACGACAAATGGAAGAGGAAGAGTTTGAAGATGACGATGACGAAGAAGAAGACATGGAGGATCGTTACAGGAAATCAAGGCGAAGCGATCGGGGTCAGTTTTATCAGGGAAGACAGCATCATCAGCAGTCGACAGACCATAAACGGTCAAGGGGCGGAGAACGTTTCAATCGATTTCAAAACGAATATCACCAGCAGAGAAGCCGGCGAAAACCTGCACACGAAGAACTGTAAAAAGTGTCAAGTTCAAGTTGCAAGACAGAACAAATTTTGATTTTTTATTTGCAAAACAGAACAAACTTCGTTTCAAACACTTGTCATCGGATTCGGGCGATTTCAAACCCATCGATGTTTCTTCTTTGTGTGTATTGTCTATGCGTTTGTTGGAAATTGAATATCTCGTAAAATTACCAGCCATGTGTCTGCAAATAAATAATAATGCCTAAAAAGTGCAAAAGTGCTGAATTTAGCTACTCTGTGTACTTTGTGACGAAGTCAAAGCTCTTGTTTTCTTTAGTATGTGAGGTGTCGTATCAATGTTGTGTTGTGTTTTGCGCCTACCCATAAACTGACTTGTTTAACACTTGCAGAAAAACGGAAAAAGTTTGACGCTGGTGTCGATCCGTTGGACCCAGAGGAGAACCAAAACGGAGGCCGGGGTCAAGGTTTTAACCCGTTCGGCCACGGAGGCTTTAAGTTTCATTTTGGTGGTCAAGGTGGAGGCGGTGGTCCCTTCGGCGACTTTTTCCACGATGAGTTTTAAATGATGGCAATTTTTTTGTCTCTCCCATCGATACAAGGTAACAATCACTTGAGATAAATATACACTGTTGCCATCGCATAAGTTTACACCGTAGAATAGTTGCTACAACCCAATTCATGAAAAAGTGATATATGGCCCCGAAATTTTTGTCTTGCCGAACTTGGCCAAACTGTACTTTGGTTTTTTGTCATGTGCAGTTCAAAGTTGTTTTATAGCGGTAAAATATATTGTATTCTTTGAGGACTCCAGTATCGAACCCAACAACTAACCGCCGCGGGACATCGCTTATTCAATGACATTTTCTTTTTACCAAAATAGCATTTTTGTCGCGAATCTTACAAAGACTTTGTGTTTTATAACAGTGGGCGCAACTGCACTTAACGACTCGCAAAAGAGCCGATCGTTCAACAGAACTCGATTTGCATCTTCAACCGGGNGCGAATCTTACAAAGACTTTGTGTTTTATAACAGTGGGCGCAACTGCACTTAACGACTCGCAAAAGAGCCGATCGTTCAACAGAACTCGATTTGCATCTTCAACCGGGACAAGCTTCACAAGACCCAACGCCGCCGGAGCAAACGACACCCTTACTCTTATAGGCAAATTTTATGTATTTTCTTTCTGCGTTATATTAAATTAACCGTTTCGTTCTCCGTTTACCCTGCTTTCTTTTCGGTGCCCTTTCTCACAAGGATGGTGTTGTTGTATGAGCGACCCCCCCGCAGGGAGTTTCGCGCAATGTTAACTAATTGGATATATAAACGTACTGCAGTTTCGATGATTGATCATCTGCCACAACTGCATCATCCAACGCATGCTGTTGCAGTTTACGTGGTAGTCTTCTTAGCCGCAGTGCGAGAAATACATGCATTTAAAGTTTAAGTAGCAGACAGTGGTTTTCGTGCTCAAATAGTTTGCATTTTTTTCGAAAATTTAGTTCTTTTAGAAACTGTAGTAAAAAAGATGGTTTGGTGGTTTTTACTTACCAATGAAAACAAAATCGCCATACCTAAAGTAGCACAAGGCGCGCGAAAGCGTTGGCATAGAAACAATATTAGAAATTTGCATTTTCTTATGGGGATTACCACCTTTAAACATCGAATCACTGATCCAATGGCATATTAAAAAATCCCTGATGTGGACATGTTTTTGCAAAGAAACATTTTAAATGCCTCATGGTTTGACATAGGGTAGCCCAACAGCAAGTCTGCGCATTGGTTGGTGATTGGACCCTATCTTTTCCAAAATATAGTTGAGCAAAAAGGGCCTGTTTTTCTCAAATGTAGAGAGAAACACTCTTTTTTGTGCCCATCCATTCGAGTTCGCTTTTTTAGATGAAAAACAACAAACTTTGACTCTTGTTGATCCAAAGCATGCAACATTTATTTACGTCTGTGGTTAGCCGAACATTTGACAGGCGGCGCAATCAAACAAGACCTTATTTCCCGATGGATACATGCTCAAGTAAATTAACTCGCTAATTGTCAAAGGGAAACTAGGTATGTCGAAGGAAATATTTTGCCAAAGTAAAACAAATCCCGAGATGGCATTGTTGGATCCTCAAATAGTTTGTGACCTGTGGGTGATCTCAAGTAAACTATAAATAATCCTTCGACTACAACATGTTTGCTGGCGCGAATCATGCGTTACAACGGTGATTTATGTCGGTGTTATAATTTCCCGGGTTGTTCTTCACAGTATTAGACATGCACGGCATTTGCGTGTCCGGGATATGCGCAGCTCGCACGCTCACCTTTAAGCGAAGTGCAGAGTAATTGACTTAGTGCAGTCGATGGAAAACCACCGTCGAGGTAACAGAGTCTTTAGTGAGCCTAAATGCTGACTCGCTTCAGTGCGCCGTAAAAATGCTTAGCAAAGTTGCTATACACAGGTATCATTTTCGCGTATCGAAACAATACAATAGTAAGTGCCCTCGAGTCCTTGGCGTTTCGCTGTCTATCCGCAAAACAACTTAATGACTTGTCCTTGGAAAACGCCTCCTGGTAATAGTATTTTGGTCGCATGTTGAAAGTCGTTGTAACAGCAGACGACGAGTTTTCATCGTGATGCTTCATAGCCCGAAAGGTGACATTTGAGCGAAGTAAGCGTGGTAGACATTTCCGCTAATTCTCGAGAACAGCGTCAGTCAGCTCAGAGATTTGTTGAAGTATTTGATGAAGTGAGCGGTCAGGTCGCAGGACCGTGTTGTGGCGAATTGTTGTAACGGCAATGACATACATTTATAAACTACAACTTTTCAGCTTTTGCATAGACAAGGGAAGTTAATTGTGTTCGAAACGGTTTAGGTGGTAAATTAATTTTTAGCACGTCAATTTGCTGTACAAGCCCACCGGGATAACAAGTGAGCTAGTTTGAAAAACACAAGAAACTTATATACGTTTTTGTGTACATAGGTTGAAACACCATTTGTAGAGTTTGAAATGTAAAATCATTTAAGCTATGTCAGAAAAGCAGAGCGAAAGAAGGCCGAAACCGGAGCCGGAACGCAATGCGCCCAGTGTGAAAGGAAATTGTATAATTGTGGTGTTGCTAGCTGTGTACATCCTGTTTAACCTGTTGGGTGCTTACATCTTTGTCCTGTTGGAGAAGTCAACCGACCACACCAACGATGTAAAGTTAAGCCACAGCTTTATTGAAAAAAAACAGAAATTTATTCAAAAGCACAACAACAGTATTTTGACTGAAGACCTTGAGGAATTCTTAAACGTAGGTTTTCGGGAAAAAAATTTTGTTTGTAAATTCTGGTCTGAAATATGATGCTTGATTTTACAAACTGTTGAGTAGGATTTAACGTTTTTGCGATTTACTTAGATATTTAGTCATGTAGAACGCATCTTACTTAAACCATTTTCTCGTTACGTTTTGAAATCACACTCGAACAATGACGAATAATTTGTGGTTGCTTGAGCATTGGATGTATAGTGTTACACTATAATTACTTTGCCATGAATTCGGTCTTCGCAGGAGGCGGTAAAACAACACTTGACTGTTACACGTTGGCGGTTCATCTGACAGGCCGTGCATCGACCACATCGTGCGATTCATTAAAAAGCGACGTTTCGGCCCGGTGTTACTTACAACTATTTATCGTGACTTTCACTTGTATTGCAGGAAGTTCGAGTTGCTATCCACGATGGCGTGAATATATCGGGAAATGTTAGTTGGCATGATCATCATTCTGGCGATGACAGGTGGTCGTTACATAATGCATTCCTGTTGGCATTCACCATTTCGAGCACGATAGGCAAGTGTTATTGATTTGTTCCTTGGTTTTAATAATTTAAACGGAAAAACTCCAGAGGAAACCAACATATTTTATGACAAAAACAATTCCAAGCTTGAATAAAATACAAAGTTAAAACGCACAGACGACGATTGGTTTTAGGTGTGTTCTTTGTACATTACCAGAGACTTCAAATTAATTAATGACCACAACAAACGTAATGTCAATCAGGTTACGGCGTCGTCACTCCTGTCACCGCCGGAGGTCAGATGTTTTGCATTCTCTACGCCTTTCTTGGCATTCCGTTCACTGGTTTGCTTGCCGCGAAAATTGGCTTTGCCATGGCTTACTACATAAAAACGGTATGCCAAAAATGAAAGTGACATATGCAGTTTGTCTGTTTGTAACGGCATTAATAAACAACTGTAAAACCAAACCGTATCCTTATTTCACGAACCCATACACACTTAGGCACGCGAAATGGAAATGGATGATGAAATTTGATATCACAGAAATTTAAAATCATGAATTTTTTATTGCGACTTAAGGGCAAGTTGTTTTGCTGCAGGTTTGAAATGTGCAATAAACAGTAAAAAGGTGCATTTTAACTTCAACATGTTCCCAACCGACCTCGTAGAATTGTGACCGTGACTTTTCACCTTTGTACATCACCTATTCATAACAGATACATATTTCTTTAGGCAACATCGTCTATATGTGATAGAATTCCCAAAGCAAAAACTTTAAGTATTGCGGTTACCACATTTATTGGAGTTGTAATTTACATCGTGCTGCCGAGTTTGTTGTTGACCTTCGTGGGAAATGAGGAGGGCTGGACATTCGTGCAATGTCTCTACTGTGTTATTGTCACTCTTACCACAATTGGATTCGGAGATTTTGTCCCAGGTGAGAGCTAAGCGAACATAATCTTGTAAAACAGCTTTGGTGTGGTTTGGAAACTCTAAATCGATTGGATAAAAATTGTCCGATTGTAAAAACCTTTCACATTCAAAATTTTGTGTTTTTACAGATTATAAATTGGCTCAAAAAACAATGTGTTATTATAGTTGTATGGGTGTTTTCTGTATACAACCCTGTTTTGCACCACATCTGTTTGGTTTTGTTATCCAAAGTTTAACTGGGTGTTTAACACTCGTATGCTTGTCAATTTCTGTTATGGGCATCCGAAGTTTCAATTTGCGGTCCACTGACTTCCTCAGTTGAAGGCCGTGATTGACAAGTTGTCAGTTTGTCTATTTACAGTTCAACCTCATGTAATACCTCGTATGAAAACTGTTATAGGGCCATTTCGGAGTGTTAATTGTATAGCGATGAAATGTTTCAGATCCAAGCTCTCAAGGGGGCATTCTGACAACTGTTGCTGTGCTTATTTGGGTTGTGGCCGGACTTGCTTGGTTCGCGACCATTGTCAACCTTGTTGCCACAAGCATGAAGAAGCACGTCCGGAGTATAAGTCATAAAGTCATTAGGCCGCCAATGAAAAGTAGGTTTTTACTTTGTTGTTGCTGGTAGTTTACTTGTTATATTTAATGCGTTTCGCACAGAATCGGGAAAGGATAGACGCGAAGACGAAGAGATTCCAGATAGAGAGCATACCAAGGTAGGTGGAGCGAAGACTTTAAAGTTCCTAAAGTTCCTTGTAAATTTTCCATTGCTGATGTGGACAAAAAGTGCATTCGTCATCCAGAATAAACGAACAGAGGAGGGTGAAGAAGCATCTAAAAATGTGAAAGAAGGTTTTTCCTGCAATGACGCGTGCATTCAAACCGAACTTGCGATGCTTGGACCCGGCTGCATGCAATCTGTTATACTCGCAAACATTGAAAACGAGTAAAGATGGCCGTCACGTAAGTATTGCAAACATTGGATGGACGAGAATACGAAATGGAATTGGAACTATTTTCATTGTGTGACGTCATAGGTTTTAACTCTTCCTAAATTCTGCATCCCCAAAATGGCCAAACCGATGACAGTCAACAGGTTGAAAATGGGGAAGTTTGGGTTGGATTTATGGCACCATGTTATATTTTACTTCTTTTTGGGGGAAGCACGCGAGTTCCTCTGTGCTTTGGATTAAAATTGACACTTCCTACTCATTATGTGACAGCGAGATGGTGCCCTGTAACAAAGTTGCAAATGACAGTGGCGTTATTTTCTTGTCATGGAGCTGTCTTAGCAGATATACCGAAAGCGACTTGTTGACACAAGAAAATCACTACAAGTTTAACTTAACACCAAGATATCAGTGCTTTAAATTTTGTTTTATGTAACTAGTTTTCACTTTAATTTACTTGAAAAATGATATAGAAAATTTTGTGTGCTTCAACAAAGGTGGAAGACACTGACGGCAAAAACTGATCCGATCTAAAATAAAACCACACAGTTTTTTTATAGTGTTCATTGCGACATGAGTACAAATCTAAGGTACAGTGCAAAATATTTGCTTATACATGCTTAAAACGTATTGTTGTGAGATGTAGAAACCAGATACTATAAAACTCTATCTTGAAAAAAATAGCTGAAGAAGGAAACACAAGATACCAACAACCAATACTACACTAGAGGCAAAACTTTATTAGTACATTTGAAGGCAGTGGGGTGAGGAAGTTGTTACGTTTCGCAAACCAATCTGTATCCAGCATGTGTCGCTTAAAGTATTCTTATTGCCTGTATGGGATAACGGCACATTCCGTAAAAATGCACTAAATATTGAAACATTGCAAACGACTGCTGAACACCTAACAATGTGTGACACGGGAAAAAATTGTAGCACTACAATACAACGACAAAAATTTGACGGTAAATAAAACTTCTAAACAAAAAAAAATAAAATTTTAGTGCATTAGCGTTATTAGTGCTAAATGAGGAACAAGCGACATTAGTGCGTCGTCGGACGTATAAAAACCGTACATACTCATTGCATACTTTAAATTGTGCGATTGTACAGCTAAAACATTGAAGAATATATCGTTGGGCAATACGAGGTTATCTCTTTGCGTCACTTCGAACAATGTCCTGCCAAAACCAGACCAGCGACAGATCGGACGACATTTCGTAGCATGGCGCATGCTGGGTATGATTCAGGGATTTTTGCCGCCACGCTGTCAGGACGAATGTAGTACCTGAGAAATTTTATTTAGGACAAGGACTTGAAGTCAACGCTGTACGTTTCAGGCCAAAAATAAAATATTCATAAACAGACAAGCGCACTGCCAAAGGTTTTGGAGGTTATTGCGAGCGCCTTGAATTCGTAAGACCGGTGGTTTAAGCAGCACAAAATTAGAGACTAGTATTATAGAAAAAGAATGTATAGTTTTAATCGGAAAACATAACTGGCATAACAAAATAGGCATTTTTCGATTAAAAACATAACTGAATTTGTTTGTTTCAAACATTTCAACAATCATGCTTATTACATTACAAATCTTACTTGAACTCTTCCTTGTATTTTGAGCGGGCGCGCTGTTTAGCCTGTGGGATTTTGGTAATAATGCGGTGAAGAACAACAAAACTTCTGTACAGTCGCACACATTGGGGAGGAGTCAGTGTGGGGCGCGTCGTCGCCGTCGCTGTTGTAGCGTCCGGCGATGTATTAACTTGTGACGAGTCCCCGTGAACCCAAAGTGAAACGCATTTTCTCATGATTAGGTCAAGAAAAAGTTCCTTCAAACACATTTGGATTACAAAAGGTTAAATAATTAACCAAGAAAAAGTAAATAGTAATTTAAAAAAAAACCAAAGCACTATTTTAAAACTCAAGTTTGTCAACATTTTTGCATGGATTAAGCCTTGATCATTAAAACTCATTAAAACCAACAAACCAAGTTTGGATTTCTACTGATCAGCAAAAATAAAGTATGACTGGTTAAATTCGGATGTGGTACGTCCAGAGCATTCCATGCAACCTAAATGTACCAGCTGTTAGGAAATTTAAGCATGTTGCTAACTTACAGTGGTTTACCTGCTCAGCCATTACTATTAAATAATACAATGTATCAACAGCAGTTCCCAAATACTCATCACACAGGCTTGTCAGTTCCTGATTGACGTTGTTGGTGTTTTTTAACAATTGCACATTTAACAGAGTTTGGAGAAAATTGTTGTAAAATGTTCCACTGTCACAAAACAAATGTTGTTAAAAGTTAAAATTCCGACAGAATTTTTTGAAATGTCACAAACCTTTGATACTGGAGAACATGTTGACAGTTAGACAAAGCCTCACTTCCTTGAATCATCACAGAAATAGTCTCAGCAATTAAAATACAACATCTGAGAGGTAATTGCAACTTTAATTAATGTCAAACCTATTGTTAGTATGGTGCAAAATGAAATATATGGACAAACATATAAATGTGGTTAAAATTTTTAAATGTGAATAACTAGGTTTCAACAAACAGGTGTTAATTTTTTACTTTGGGTTTCTCACAAAAATGGTTTTGAAGATTTCGGTATTTTAGCAATGAAAGTGACACATTAAACAAAACAAGATTTGGACTTTAAGGCAGGAGTCTCACAAATACAAATGGTTTTCCACAATTTCGGCTCATAAATAAACCATTGCATGTGTTCGCTCCATTCACATAGGTTTTCCATAAAATATTCAAACAATCAGTTTCTAATAAATTCTTTCTTAACATTAGGAAGAACAGGGGCTTACTCTATCGCATCAGCATGTTGGTCAACATCATTAGCTGAGAAATAAGATGTACATTTAATGAAACTCTCAGCTAGAGCGGATAACAGTTGATTATCTTGCCAAAAGCGCTTCTTTAAAGAGCTGTGCTGCTCCACTGCCAGCTTTAACTCATTTACATACCTACATGAAAACAAGTCAGATAAAAATATAAAGAAGTTGTGCAAATAAAAGTTGCATATTGTCATACTTATATATATTCTCAATTGACAAACATTGCATATGACACTGGATAATGTCCTTTTTCAAATCAGTGAACAATACACCTAATACAGATTCATGGACAGGACTTTTATTCTGCTGTGATCCAATCTTGGAATTCTCAATCTTCCATGTAGCATTCTAAACCACATGAAAAGTTGAATTTCAACACCTCACAATGTTACAACTATTCTAGTTTTATGTAAACTATACATCCAACTGGATAGCTGTAGGCAACTGTATGTGGTACTGAAAGAGAAGATGCCCTTTGTTGTGCTAAATAAATCCGGAGTGTACCAAGCATTGCTAAAGTTAATTACAAAACAACTAAAGTGGGGCAAAAGGTAGTCAAATAAACAAAAAAATATCAAACATCAGTCAAATAATTGAATACAAGTCTACCTGGGCCCTTTTCATTTTATAAGTGTTAGTGGATGAAGAAATGGAAATAAATTTGGACTGGCTGACAGAACAGACTTACACAAAACTTACACCCGATTATTAACTCACCAGCAAAAAGTCCCTCCATGCACTCTTTAGCATAGGGTAAACAAGTGAGCTGTGATTTAAAATATACAGGTGAACTTCATCAACCTCCGTCGAATGCGAGCAAACAACAGGTTCCAAAACATCACAGTTGGGCAAGTCTGGGCCAGGCCATTTTACAGAAGAACGGGGTGATGTGTGATTTTCTGATATGCTACTGCAAGAATCTATAAATATAAATCATACATTAATAACAATAGATACATTTTATGCATTTGTGGTAATTTGACAACAGCTGCCTCATAAGATTTTACCTGTGTCTGACATTAGGTTTTCTTCAGACAAATCAAAAGAAGACTTTCTTGCAGTTTGTCCAGCTAATGTGGACACAGATGATGGCACCATACTTAAAACATTATTATTGTTGCTGGTATTTTTGCTCAATCCAGAATGTTCAGACCAATTTTTTGAGGGGTCTAAATTTTGTCTGTTGACAGGACTTTTCTTTGTAGCAGAATTGAATAAAGACTTTAAAAAAGAGTTTTTTTGTCCAACATCAATATGACTCTGATGAAGTGAATTAGTTGCTTGAAGGTTTGAAGATGAGGAAAGGGATGAATTGCTATGAGTTGAATAGTGTTTGATAACTACATGTTGGGCAATGTCTTGTAAATCTTTTTGCAAAAACTTTGCAGTATCATGGACCTAAAAACAACTCGTAGAGGTTAGAAATAGTTATTCTCAAACAGTCAACAAAGAAACATAACAAACCTGTGTTACATCACAAATTTCAGAATGTGGTATTGAGTACAAAATGGATTTGGGGGGATTGTCAGTAATATGAATGGCTTGGTCTGAAATTAATACAAATCGAAACGCATGGCTTTCAGTTTTTGATAAAATTACAGCAGCATCATATGCTCTTGCCTCATCAGATATCTGTGGATGCAGATGTTATAACTTGTGAATTTAAAAACTGAAAAACCAATTTGTAGTTCGGTTGTAAAAAAACTTACTTTTGAATTTACATTGCGTTTTAGAAAACTTTCAAATTTTTCATCCTTCAATGCCATTCATAGATGCCACGATGACCACGTAATAAATACTAGATAAAATTTATTTAGCTAGTTTAATTGCGTCGCATCATCTTCTTACCAACAAGAAACGCAGTCTTCCCGACACAGCGTTGTGTTTGGCTAGGCAACGATTCGTCACTACTTTCACGTCCGCGACAGAGGCCTTCACTACTCATTACAAGTAAAAAGTTTTTTGAGTAGAAAGTACCAAACATCCATCTTACCAAACAAATAATCCAGCCAATTTTTTTCGTTTGCTCATTATAAATAAATGTTTATACAGGGCTGTGTGCCCAGATTTGTTCAAGACATGGATTTAAAAAGATTTCCGGCAAGACTTATCGTTTCCCCCAAAGAACCAATATGGTAAATCATGTGGCACACGAAGCGGTTTTTCAACGATTATTCCCCATGTAATATCCGTATTTTGCTTGAACCAATCTTGTTTCGCACAGGAAGGATCACATAACGCAACTTCACAACCTTAGCTGCAGCGCGTTTAATTCCGCTTTAATAGTTTCTTTGCTATTGCCTACGATTCCTTTCACCAAGTGAAATAAACTAAACTTAACTGCAGGATTGTAATTCATCAAAAATTACAGATTTCAATTTAAGTCGTGTCTCTTCAAGATTCAAGAAACTAAGCACAAGGACTCTCGGGGTTAACACTCGATTTTCGACTCGAAATCAAAGCTTAACGAACAGATCCCAAAATGAATATGCATTCGCATGTAGTTACCAATAAGGGGTTGGCAGCTCGTGCATAAGTCAAAACAGAAAACACAATATTCCGAAAAGTGCATGTATTCAAACGAAAATTTACATTTTTACAATGACAACCGTTACAAAACAAGTTACTGAAAACTACATATAACCAGCACTAACAGTTAATTGTTACAATCTTTCAATCAATACACCGTTTTATGAAATATTGTCAACATATTAACATGTTCATGTAAAGATGCCAGCAGAATAAAAATCCACCTGGTGTGATGTAAAAGCAGCTTTAAAAAAGCATAAAATAAAATCAACCAGCATAATGATATGGATTGTATGTAATCCAATGACCATTTTTGTCCTTTGCCCGTTTGGCAGAAGAATGAGATGTAAACAATGATTTAAAGGTATCAGTTTGGAAAATCTTTTCCTCATTGAGCTTGTGTTTGGCTCCTTGCACAGTGCTACAAGTGGACAGATTTTTTGGCTTTGAGCCTGATCCCATAGCTGATGTGCTCGGCCCACTTTCTGTTCCATTTTTCTTGGCTTCGCTCTGCATGGAAAAACAACATTAGGATTATTACTGCAATTATAACAGGGTCGAATTTGACCTAGTAAGCAAAGTACAATTTTTCAATGATTTGTATAATGCAAATTGTTGTTGTTTCTTCACTTTTTCTGAATAACATTCATAATCTACATGTATTTGCTAAAAATGTGGTGGGACAACTAGAACTTTGGATAAAAGAATTGTTTCTGAGGAAGCAAATATCATTTATTCTGGGGATAAATTAACAGGACTATGAAAAACTTTGGTTGAAGTCAACCCTTAACTTAACATAGGGCAACAAGCAGGCATTTTTGATGCAACAAATAAAACCTCTTTTGCACTACCTAAAGCAGTGAACATGTAAAGTGTTATAAAATGTGTCCTTGAAAGTTGGAAGTTACAAATAGCTTAATGTGAAGCAAACAATCAGTTCATCCTGGTTGATTCCTTTATCTGTTGCAAAAATTTCCTAATTCCTATAATTTAAATACACATACATTCCCAACCTTTGAAACATCCTTTTGTGCTGTAGCTGTTAATTGTTTAAGCTTCTTAGATTTTTGTTTTGCAGCTTTTGCAGCAGCTTTCCTCTGCTCCATTTTCACCCTTAAAGATACCACTTCTGCCTAAACACATGAAAACATTGAAACTCTAATATTTTCAACCAACAAAACACCATTCTTTTTAACAATGGCTGATTGTACACTAAGGCTAGGAACCACCAGTATAGTTTAGTGCAGTGGTTCTTAACCTGGGTTCAATGGGGCCTTTTTAGGGGTTCGACGAAAATCCTCTGAATTACCAAACTTCAGGAAACGTCATGTTTTTAATACAATTAGACGCAAAAACAGAATGATTGTTATTTTGGCATGTTGAGATAGACATTGCAAGTGGGGGTGGGAACGCGGGGTTTATATACATCCCAAATATAGCCAACTAGTGTGTAAAGTTTTGTGTTGAAGCAAGGATGGCAGTGCAGTATTCCGTAAATATTGTCAAAAGGTGCAGTACGCTCGAGTTTTTGACATTTGGTATGGTATGGTCATTTAAACAAGGTATGTAGTACAACTCAAAATGTACCGTTCTGTTCTGCCATCCTTGTGTTTAACAAACAACTACCAATTTTTTAAATTGGTTCCAAAAGCGGCAACCAAATTTAAAGGTTGTACCCACTGATTCATTTTACCATTGTGATGCAATAATGAACATCAACTAGAGAGGTGGCGTTCTCCATAGGGGGGGGGGGGGGGGGGGGGGGGGGGGGAATGATGTTCTCCACATATACCATTTTCTCTATTACATTGGATATATTTTCAATACCCACATTACATTGGGTCCCTTATTCCCTTGGCATTTTATAACATGCTTGTTTCTGCTAGCATAAACATATGGGTCCCCACACACATGCAATTTCTGAATAGTAGTGATGTTTTTAGAACGTGATTGGTTTAAAAATCAGTTTTACAAATTTAAAAGTAAAGATTTCCATTCATAATTTAACTAAATCATTTCCTACATCATGTTAATTTCAATCCTAATGTCAAAAGCATGAACTAAACCCCACAGTTACACTAACCAATAGTTTGACCTGCAGTGACCTTTGGTCAGGCCGTAGTAAACTACAAACTCTAAACGACCCTTTCCAACGTGGTTTCAGCAATGCGCTACAAATCCAACAACAACATTGCGCTTTTTGACCTACCAAATATAAGCTTACATGCTACTGTACAAGAGAGTGCAACTGTAAATTAAAAATTGGTGGGAAAACAAAAAGTAAAGATTTCCACATATATTCTAAAAAATCATTTTTTACATGATGCCAATTACAATCTCATTGTAAACAGCACAATTTAAACCCCACAGCCCCACAACCAATAGTTTGACCTACAGTGACCTTTAGCCGAGCCGCAACAAACTCCTAACGAATCTCTTCAGCGCGGTTTCGGTAATGCGCTATAAATTCAACAACAACAACATTACGCTTCTTGACCAACTAACCATGCGCTTACGTGCTTTTGTACAACAGAGTAGAAAGCAAAGTTATTGTAATGTATCACCTTTACAACGTTATCTAGCAGACGCATTTCTTTACGCTACGCAATCACCTAAACCAGTGATGTAATATAAACAGCTGAGCTTCGTCCGTCATAAAACAAGACAATTAAAATGAAACGCCCGCCTGGCCGCACCCTATGAACGCCCGTTTATGTGTGAAGTAGCAGACTGTGACCAACCGCTGAGCGTTGCGCCGCTTGAGTCGTAAAATCGTCAATCACTCCCTCGCGTCAGGTCGTTTTGCATTTGGGGCAAAACCGCCAGCTGTTATACACGTATTTGTGGCTGCAAGGGTAAATACTTAACCGATCAGGCTAAAATTTTAAACAACGTATAAGAAGCACCCTACATATCTACGTCCTAATTTTCAATACATTTGGATTAGTATGTCTGAAGTAAAGGGCATGTAAACAAAAAACTAAATATTTGGGGTTAAAAAGGTAAAAAAATTGGTGAATCCAAATAAAAGTCACAAAATACATTACAATACATTGCACTGTACCAGCTATCAAAATAGAAAACTTCTAGGTAACTTACTTTGGTAAATATTGCCGTTTTAAAAATTTTACATTTTTGGGGCCTGTGGGTGAACCGATGGGTGAATTGGGGTAAAAAGTTGACAGTGCACAACTTCAGATACACATCTATCACGTGTGAAAATACAAAGAAATTTGAACGACTCTTTCTTGACCAAAACGTGGGAACAAACTCGAGTAAGAAAAAACGGAATTTTGGGGGTTAAAAAGGCAAAAAAAGGGTAAATCGAAACAAAAGTCACAAAATACATTACAATACATTGCACTGTACCAGCTATCAAAATAGAAAACTTCTAGGTAACTTACTTTGGTAAATATTGCCGTTTTAAAAATTTTACATTTTTGGGGCCTGTGGGTGAACCGATGGGTGAATTGGGGTAAAAAGTTGACAGTGCACAACTTCAGATACACATCTATCACGTGTGAAAATACAAAGAAATTTGAACGACTCTTTCTTGACCAAAACGTGGGAACAAACTCGAGTAAGAAAAAACGGAATTTTGGGGGTTAAAAAGGCAAAAAAAGGGTAAATCGAAACAAAAGTCACAAAATACATTACAATACATTGCACTGTACCAGCTATCAAAATAGAAAACTTCTAGGTAACTTACTTTGGTAAATATTGCCGTTTTAAAAATTTTACATTTTTGGGGCCTGTGGGTGAACCGATGGGTGAATTGGGGTAAAAAGTTGACAGTGCACAACTTCAGATACACATCTATCACGTGTGAAAATACAAAGAAATTTGAACGACTCTTTCTTGACCAAAACGTGGGAACAAACTCGAGTAAGAAAAAACGGAATTTTGGGGGTTAAAAAGGCAAAAAAAGGGTAAATCGAAACAAAAGTCACAAAATACATTACAATACATTGCACTGTACCAGCTATCAAAATAGAAAACTTCTAGGTAACTTACTTTGGTAAATATTGCCGTTTTAAAAATTTTACATTTTTGGGGCCTGTGGGTGAACCGATGGGTGAATTGGGGTAAAAAGTTGACAGTGCACAACTTCAGATACACATCTATCATGTGTGAAAATTTGAAGAAATTTGGACGACTCCTTCATGACTAAAACGTGGGAACAAACTCGCGTTAGACAGAAAAAAAAAACAGAGTAAAAACAATATGTGTCCCCTTCGAGGAAGGGGACCCATAATAAACTATTTTATGTCGACATAAAAGAAGAACAGAACACACATCGACCTACTGTTACGCCATTAAATTAAAACTGGATCTGGTTGATTTCATTTTAGTTCGTGTTCCGTTTCATTTTAAACCTAGTTTATTGCTATCGGTGCCTTTTTTGTGGTATTTTTGTGTAATTTATTGGGGTTGATGAAAGGTTGGAAAAAAAGGGGGTCGGCTTGATAAAAAAGGTTAAGAACCACTCACTTAGTGGTTAAAAACTGTTCTTGTACTGTTTCCAAATTAAAAAAGTGACACTGCAATTTAATATAACATGTAGCCTTGGATAAACTGCTAAGCATTAACTAGTCAGATATTGTTTGTTCCACAAAACATTGAAGTAAAACAAACTTACCTCAGATCCATTCAGCAATATTATATCATTTTCTTTGGAATACTCTTTGGAACATGAAGGACACAGGTTTCCGCGCATTTCTTTCAATGCCCGTTCACTCAACACACAATTACATTTCAATAAGTAGCAAAATCTAAAACCGAGAATGCAGTAAATGTCACAAAAGTAAACAAAGTCATTATGTAATTGGTAAACAGTTTCCGAGTATACAATTCTTGGACTGTAATTACTGGATGTTGTTGTTGTTGTTGTTGGTTAGGTACCAACGATTTTAAAAAAAAAAGCTTACCGATACTTTCCATTCATCTCAATACCGGCAATAGGACAAATATATTGTGACTTGTGTGTATCAATGTACCCATCTCCCTTTTCAGCAGTTCCACTCCATGCTGGATTCTTACACAAAGTCAGTGCATGAATATCTTTCAAACCTGAACAGAAAAACAAATAAGTGACAGTCAGACTGTATCGACTCCTTGATTAATCACATTCTGGCTATGCTAGCCAAAAAAACCTCCCTAGTTGATTAGTACATAGGACTGATTTTTGTGTGAGACACAAAAATTATTGTGACTTTCTGTAAAAATGAAGTTTACACTAAATTTTCATTGGCATATAACATACTTTTAATGTGTGAGACTTTTGCAGGTTTGTCTTGTGCTTGCTTGTCAAGAAGATACTCAATTATCACATCTTTGTTGTACAACCTGCATAAAGCATTTTATGTCAACAATATATTACGAACTAAATCAAATACTGTGTAAGTTTAAACTTTCTTACTTTCCAAGTTCACAGGCCACAATTGGATCTTTGAGGATTTGATTGGATAAGGTACAATTTTGCCATTTAAAGGCTAATTCAGAATCTTTGTCTTTCTCCTCAGGTTTTTTCTTGGTCCGCACAAGCTCATGTCTCTTTGGGATGGTGCCACCATCACATCCCATTGTTTCTTTTATTAAAGTGAAAAATCTGGCTCGCACAAAGTTGAGATCTAGAATTGAAAACGTGTTATATTATGTTTATGTGGCTATGTGTAAATGTAAATCCTAACCAGGACCAAGCAAAGTACCAACAACGTAAACCAGTAAACCAATTTTTAAACCAATTTTTTTTTAATCGTAAACCAAGTAAACCAATTTTATAAAAATTTAACAAAACAAATCACCCCCTTTTCTCTATAGCTACATCAAGTCGCGCTAATAAATACTATAAAAACGGCAAAGATTCGAGCCTCATCCGTTGACTACAAAGTACAAAGGTAATGAAAATTCACTTCTAGTTCTTGGCAGAAAAACTGTTTTGACGAATTTCCGCTAACGGCGGTAAAGTCTGTTCTTATTTCTGTAATATTTTGCCTTCGAATTGTAGTAAATTTTGCTTTATTGATGCATACAAAATTCATCCCAAGTAAAACAAAAAAAGAAGAAGAACTTTTTTACTTTAAACAGGACCGTGATCAAGTGTGACTGTGTGACGTCATAGTTGAGGTTTTATTGTAAACGATTGTTGTGGTAAACTTGCTGCGCCACTTGTCACCGACTGCTCGTCACATACGTTGGGGTGACAGTTTTAGGCTTACAGCATAGCTAATCATATCCTTCTACATCAAAACAATTGTTTTAAAACAGCTGTAAGCCTAAACGATACTTTATTTACAACTACGCATGTTAACATACATCCGGCGGGTGCCTTCGGAGTTCGAATTTGCTTCTGTGCGCAAGAACACTACCAATTAGAATAAGCATAACACCAATGCGGCACAAAAACCTCACGGTTGTACATATTCCAAGATGGAAGGTGCCGTTTGAGTGAACTACTCAGTGGTTTAATGACTCGCATGCCTTATTTGAGACTTGACACAAGTCACGACCAGAAAAAAACTTTTTTGCCCAAAGCAATCTTTTTTCATGTAGCATTGAACTGAGAAGTTTTGTTTTTAAACTTTTTGCAATTCAGTGAACTTGTTTCAATCTTAATGCTGCAAATACTTAAGTTTCCAAGAAAAAAGATTGTGACTTGTCTGGTGAATATGTTGACCTGACTTTTTAGTTAAAGTTACAAAAAAGTTATTGTTTGTAGCTTTATTACATGGCCATCTGCAATCGCTTAGTGAAAACCTAATGAATTAAAGCTATTTGTATTTAATTTTTGTGGATTGGTATCTATATACAGTAAATAGTTGGTCATTATTGTTTTTTGGCATTTATGTTTTAAATGACAACATGTGTTATCTATAAATTTTGCAGGGCATTGTTGTCTTTCAAAATCAGAATGAATACTTTCCAAAGAGTTGTGACAAAAATGAATTTGATGGTAAGCGTAAGTACAAGACTTTTATCAACATTGACAAATGAAAGCTCACTATCAGTTCCCAAGTTTATTCCACATATCTATCATCAAATTCCAAACGTTGTAAAAAAGAAACAGAATGAAAATTTATCTTCGCTGAGTTCGAAAGACAAAATCTGCCCGAGTATTTTGGACAAATTCTTTCTTGACTATCAAGTCCCAATTGCTGATAAATCAGCTTTTGAAAAGGAAAATGAAGTCATTGGTGATCGTCCTGTTTCTAATGATAAAAATGGCATCAAAGCAAACAAACAGGATTTATATTGGCGAAGACGAAAAATGAGAAGACACAGGTTTGTTTTGTATTGTAAATATAGTTTTAGTGCTACTTGTTGATTTAACCCTTAACTTTAAATTTTCAAATTGTGGCATAAGTGCAAAAAAAAGTGAATAGTTGAACTTTTAAAGAATGTCTGGATTAAAGTCGATTTTAGGTCAGGCAATTGTTATCAATTGCATTGTGTAACCTTATGTCCCCAGTGGTTCTAGTCCTACAGAGTTTGTCGATTGTGCTGTAGCTTGTTAGAACTCATTACATAAAATTAGTTATGAATATCTATACATTTATGAACGGTAACCAACATTTATCTACAACTTAGCATTTCCATTGTGTTTTGCAGAAACAATCTTGTCATAAAAAGCTTAGTTTTTCTGTAGTGAATAGATATTCATTTTAATATGGTAAAAGCCACCTTTCTAGTTATTTTTATTTTTTGTTGCAGACTTCTCCGGTGGAGACAACTACATAAAAAACTGTACCTGCAGCAAATAGCGAGAAAAGAAAAAAGCAGGAACATGAAACACAAGCGGGAACTAAAACAGTTCGTTTATTTGTTTAATTGACTTCGTTTTAGGCTTTTAATAACTGCTTTTCCCCAAAATATTGCTGTTTGTTTCAACTTAGCCAGGTGGACCAATGAGACCACCCCAGATTATGTTAAGCCAACTTTCCATAATTTTACCCTTGAGCATGTTATTGTTTAACAGTAGTTTGCCAAAGGTATCAGAAATATGTTCACCTTGCATTGCAAATGGTCAGTTTAATAAGTGCAGGGATGCAATTAAACCAAGATAAAATGTGATTGTCTTCATTCAATTTCAACATCAAAAAGTAAAACAATGTGATTTGGGAAAATAGGATGTGTCTAACATAATTTATAATGTTTGCAGGGAATGGGCAAAACTAGGTTTAAAAAAAGAGCCACCCAAGTTGACAGAAAATGAGAAAAGCGAACTGGTCAAGAATTGGATGGAACAAAAACTTTGGAAAGAGACTCTTACTGAAGCTGAACTAAGAGAATTTATGAGAGTTCAAGTAATCCGAAGGCGAACTGATAAAAAATAAATTTGTTTGAATCTTGTTGTCTGGTTTCTCTATGACACTTTTGTATGCTCTGTTCATACCAGATCAAAAACTGCATAGCATACATGTATATTAGGTATAAATTTGTGGGTATAATAAAATTTACATTTGCTCCAAATCACAACAACAAATTTTTAACACAGTAAAACAATAATTAAACATGTACTGAACATTCAATCATAAATAAAACAGTGCGAATCTGATCTAAAGCATCTAATCTGAATTGATCCAGCAAAAGATTTAAATAACAAACATTTTGCTTAGAGATTTAAATCACTACTCCATCTGCTATTGCACAATCTCACAGGGCTGCTACTAATACCATTCCTATAAAACATCTTCACATGGGCAACAGGTGTTCATCATCTATTTCATCATCCAGTTGATCATCAGCGATACCATGGTAAGGTCTACTGTCACTGTATGCCCCTTCTTGACATCTACACAGAAAGCTACATCCATCCTGCAAGAAACCATTTCAAAGCTATCATCTGGCATATTTCATTACAAGGGTCAGGTTACATTCACGTACAGCTTGTAGGGTGCCACATGATTTCCAAAAACCAATGTTAGGTATCTGATCTTTGCCTTTGGATCCATACACACATCTTTTGTAGATTGCTCCAAAAATCAAATACGTACCAACCACTGTAAAAAATCTACACAGCAAATGAATACCAAGCTTAAGTAAGATCTCACTATGGTTTTTTTTATTGGACTTTTAATGCTTACACTATCAACATAATTGAACCTGTACTGAGACCTTGCTGTGAACAAACCACACTGCTAGAAACTTCCATCATGTAAAAGCATTCATGTTCAGTTTCCAAATCATTTTCTTCATACAACACTTTAAATCTTCCCTGAAAAGAACAAAACCAACATACTACAAACATTCCATTTTCCATACTTCAATCATTCAACATACCTTAATTTGATATGGATCACACACGATCATAATGTGGGCTTGCCTTTTTGACTTACTGCAATGAGAGTTGTAGTGATCGCCATTCATGTATGTGAGCATTATCCAGTCTCTACCTCCTTTTACCACAGTGCTGTTTGTCAAGCCAATTTTTCTAGCTGAGGGAGTAACAGAGGGGGATGTAACCACATCCTCCTGAATCACACCCACATTTTCTGATTTGGATGACACAGATTCACAGATCCTCATTGTATAGAGATATTTGTCTTGTTCCTCATCTTTGTATTTGTCCTGAAACCTGAAGTTTAAAAAATACTGGCTATTCTTAACGTTTGCTTGTTTAGGCTATGAAATGGACAAGTGTGCACATGCAATAAAACTTGAACACAGCGCTTTTGTGTGTTAAAATTTTTTTTCGCTCATAGAAGGTGTTTTCAGGGCAAGTAAAACAGATAAATAATAAAGTTATTGCACTTGATCAATAAAAGTTACACTAATGGAAAAATAAAGTATTCATTTTGGAACACTAAACACAGATCTGTTCATAATTCTCATCAAAAATATACTGGCCCAAAGGGGGGGGGGGGGGGGCATGCTTTATTCATCAAACGTTTCGGCAACAACTCATGCCATCATCAGTGATACAATAAGGTTACACCAAACATGCAGGTATTACCTTATTGTATCACTGATGATGGCATGAGTTGTTGCCGAAACGTTTGATGAATAAAGCATGTCGCTTTTAAGAACTATTTGGGCCAGTATATTTTTGATGAGAATTATGAACAGATCTGTGTTTAGTGTTCCAAAATGAATACTTTATTTTTCCATTAGTGTAACTTTTATTGATCAAGTGCAATAACTTTATTATTTATCTGTTTTACTTGCCCTGAAAACACCTTCTATGAGCGAAAAAAAATTTTAACACACAAAAGCGCTGTGTTCAAGTTTTATTGCATGTGCACACTTGTCCATTTCATAGCCTAAACAAGCAAACGTTAAGAATAGCCAGTATTTTTTAAACTTCAGGTTTCAGGACAAATACAAAGATGAGGAACAAGACAAATATCTCTATACAATGAGGATCTGTGAATCTGTGTCATCCAAATCAGAAAATGTGGGTGTGATTCAGGAGGATGTGGTTACATCCCCCTCTGTTACTCCCTCAGCTAGAAAAATTGGCTTGACAAACAGCACTGTGGTAAAAGGNTTGATGAATAAAGCATGCCCCCCCCCCCCACTATTTGGGCCAGTATATTTTTGATAAGTATTTATTTTGTTTTAAAAAAATTACAACAAAGCTTTTAAACCATACTAACTATATTAGGTTTTAAACAGGTTGAACTCACACAAATCCTTTCAGAGGGTCTAGTTGCTTTAAAAGTGACTGAGACAACGTGTCGGTTGGATCCTTTAAAATGCAGTCACAAGAAATTTGCATGCAATTTACAATTAGCATCACACAAATAGTTTTATACATGCTCATTATCATTGCAAACATCATGTTTTTGCACACTTTATAGCAGCCGTTTGGTCGTAGTAAGTGTATTTTTAACAACGATGCTGTAGACAATTTGTAGCTGTAAGAGGGTTACAATATTTGGCATAATTTTTGGACCATTAAAACCACGAAATATTCCCCCTCGAAAAAAAATTGGGGCTAGTTACGCTTTTGCTTCGGACCACTTGCAGCTTAAAAAACCTTGAATTTTCTGGAACAGCCTCGCGTTTGTTTTGAAATAAATAAACGCAACATCACGTGCCAGCTTGTATTTCGTGTTCGAAACGCTTGATTAATCACGGACGATACACCCGAAAAAAATTGACTGTGAATGTATGGATGTCCATATGGTATCTATGGTGGATGTCATATGTTGAGTTAATTTTTTGATTTTCAAAACGTAAGTTTGATGATTTCTTTGCCCGGGAGGTGGAATTTGCTTTTTCGCAATTGTCTCATTATACCCAATGCCAGTACGGTACGGTACAGTACCTACCACGTATCTCGTTGCGAAAGGCATCCCGTATTTTTAATGATTTTTGCTGCGTGCCGTACCGTACCCGTATGGACATCCTTGATCATGACGATGCTTTTGTCTTTCTCTCAGAAAATCCTCGTAAAAAACAAAACAGAAAGTCTGGCTCGAATAAAACCCTCGAACCTGTGTATTCGGCGTAGCCTACCAAACCTGCGTTTGTAACATTTGAAGGACTGTTTAAAATGTATTTAACTGCAGCCAAAGGCGCAGTTTGGGTGCAATGCAGATGTCACTTTTAATACAACGCCTAAATATTGGTCTGACAGCGTCCCATTTAAAGTGAAGATGAATACTTTAATCTGCCTGCAGTATTGTGTTTTTGTTTGTCCGATGATCCTGACCCCGTATACCAGGGTTGTGGGGGAATTGTATTAATTTGTCCCCCTCAATATTTTTGTTTCGATTGTTTCAAAAAAATATTACGGATTTATTTTATTGAGGATGAAACCTAAAATCTTGTTTAACTGTTTAAAGCGGGTTCAAAGCTGGTCTACTGTAGCATTAAACAATTTTAGCACTTTTTAACTACTTTTGCAACAGTTAGCTTGTTTGTTGTTTGTTTCATTTTTATCCTCGGGAGGCGGAGCAACGACTGAATGCGTTATGCTCATTATGAGTCCGACGTCGAGCTACTTCATTACAGTTCCGTTGGATCATTTTTTATTTGATTTTTTCGATTTTTGAAAGTTGGTGACTGCAATTTGGGTCAACCCATCGGGTTCCTCTGGGTTGGAGCAAAAGTTTCTTGCTCAGGAAAACACAAGCGACCGAGATGGGATTAGAACCCACAATCTTGTGTGCACAAGGCAGTCGCGCTAACCACTCGGCCATCTTAGCTACAGGCGATTGCTTTCAACCGCGTTTTAAGGCTGTCTTGTGACGTTATAACAATCGAAATGACGTCATTTACACAAAAATTATTCGCATGAACAAAAGTCCCCCCCACTTTACACTAATGTGCAGATAGCAAGAGAGCTGCTTTCTTTCACCAAACACTTTCTTAACGACCGGCGCAAAGTTTACAGGAGACTTACATGGATGCAACAGTTTTCAATACCCAGCAAGAGGCCTGCCTGTTCAATTGCACAAGCAGTTGAAGGTACAAGAAAATGCGGACTTTAATAAGAACGCCACAAACGAAACAACGAATAAAACATAAACGCACACCTATGCTGATAAAAGGTCACTGGGTGAATGTCACCGATATTGACGCTGAAGATTAAAATCTCAGAACAGTGAGGTACGAACATGGATACGTACCCACAAACCAACAAATAGGGCTTTCTTGGTCAAAAATATGCATGACATGACAAATGACGGTTAAATATCCTGGCAATTACGTAACTTTCAAGTGCAAAACTTAGAAAATTAAATGTTATTTGTAGCTAAAACGTTGGTATCCCTCATCCAGTGGTAGTTGGGAAAAAGTCAAGAATAGCTATTGTCAAGAATAACAAAGTAATACAATAGGCGTTTTGAACACCTTTATAGCCAGTTGTTTAAGCCACCAAAAGCATATGTACATGTGCAAAAGTAAAACAAACGAATATACATGTATTTACACCTTTAATTATTTGGCACGATTTTTATTTTTTGTTTAGCACCTTTTTGTGCTGTGTTAACTGTCATTTACGCACCCCTTATACATATGGTGGTTTAAAGCTGATTCAAATTAGATCAACTTGCTTTAAAACCGGTGAATTGTGATGTTTACAATTTTCTTTAAGCAGTAACGAACAGGAAGCAATAAACACAAAAAAATTGCACAAAATGATATGAAACACAAAGTTTAGCACAAAAGTGTGGAACTATAGTCTGTACAAAGTGGAACATAAGCACTGTACTAAGGCGGACAGAAACACATTAGAATCTGTTTTAGGCAACAAAGAAATACACTTTTATGAAAACGTTAAACAACTTGTGACTCAAAGTTGTACCACACAATAAAAGCTTGACCTTACAGCAAACAACTTTTCTTAAATAAATGGGAATGTTCATGAATTTAGTTAGGGTTTTTAACTTGCAATGCTGATGTGTATTTGATCCAAAACTGGAAGAAGAATGATATTTTCTGATCCCTGATTTATACAGTACCATGCAAATGGAATTATTAGTCCCAAACAGGAACATCCTTTAAGACACAACCTGAATGCTAATTCAGCTTTTTTGGTTCTGATTGTGATGTACTGAAAATTATTAAAAAAAATTGGTAATGCCCCCTAATTTATACAATGAGTTCAGTAAAGAAATATTCAAACTTCAAAGTTACTTTCTAACACTGTGGCGAACAGCATGGCACACCCAGTCAACCTTTGTGGTCCACTGCTTTTGTTGAGCAGCAGATAGACAGCCCAAGAAGTAGGAAACTGCTTCCTCAGTGCTTTTGTCTAGTGCCAGTGAATTCCGAACATATTCAATATCCTCAAAGCAGGTAAGCTCAGGAATTCCAGCACCAAGCATCATCGACAATAAGTTGATGATTACATTGGCCTTTGCTCGAAGAGAGAGGTAGGCACGACAGCAAAGATCTTCAAAGTTCTTGTAATCATCTGTTTTTGCAATATCAGATGCAGCACCTCTGCAAATTATGCGCATAAAGTCACCAGGAAGGACAAATGGAACACGATTTCTGCAGATTCCATACTTCTTTTTCTTGTGGTTAAGAAAATGACCAAAATCAATATGGAACATTTGACCATTCTTTTTAATCATGATGTTGTCATTATGTCTGTCAGCAATTCCAAGCACCAAAGTTGCAACACAATAGCCAGCACAGGAGCGTGTAAAGTTGTACACAGCTTTATGGTACTGCTTTTCACCTTGATTGTGATCCTTTAGCCATTGGTGAAGAGTACCGGATCTAAGTTGCAGAGAACCAACAACACCACCCTTTTTTTGCACACTCATAATCGTCTCAGCATGTTTGACAATCTCAATCATGCCTACATTTTGACCCATAGAGATACACATGTAAGGAGAAATACAGAGATCCAGATTGTCAGTCTGCCATATGTCATCCATGACACGCAAAATCTGCAAAGTCAGCATGTCTTGACGTAGATCATCACCATTTTTAAACAGTATTCCATGAACTGATGGGGTGCAGTCTGTAATTGAGTTGCTACTTTTCCATTGAAGAATAATTGGTTTCTTAGCTGAAGATTTTACTTCACACATGTCCACACACAGGTCCTTAAGTTCACATGCAGGGTTAAGAGCACTTATATTGTGGTTTAAAAGCTCTTCATAATCAGGCTTCATTAAATGATCTCTAAGTGCTTTCTGTGAAACAGTATCCTCTTTTTGCAGTATGGTGCTGACATTTCTAAGCTTTTCAACTATCTCAGTTTGTCGCACAAGTTGATTGAAATAAGATCCACATGATCGGCAATATGCTTCAAGATAAAGACCAAATCTCATTGACACCTGTACATCATGCATCTCTGACTTTAAATGCCAGAATAAATAGTGGCCAATTCTCATATTAGTGAATGCTTTTGACAGCAGGAATCGAAACAAAGCGTTATCCAAGTATGCCTCAAACTTCAAAGCAGTCACAAGCTGCAGCAAATACATAAGTAAACTGTCATCAGTCAATCCAACATCCAAACAATTTGTTGCGAATTGACGCACAACAGGATCTGGATAATTACTATCCAACAGTTCAAGGGCAACTTCCGGTGCAAGGTGCTTCCAGTTTCTTAGTATCCCATACATCTCCATCACACTTTCTCTTTTCTGCCATTGCACAGATTGTAACAACTTAGGTAGAGATTCTGGTATGGCCATGCACATAATTCTGTAATTCCACATCATTGACTTCTCATCATCTGTAAGTTTAAATAAAGGATCTTGTTTAGCAAGGTTCTTAATCACTTGTATTATTGTTTCTTCAGTGTTTCTGTTGTCTAAATCATTTAGGCTCAGTTTGCTATTTACTTTTGCGTCAAGAACTGCGTAGTCATCCAATTCCTCATTGTCTGGCTGGTCATCAGCAAACTTAACTACAGCTCCAAAGCTGTCAAATTCAAGTTTGAGGCAAGGCATCTCCTTGCACGGATTGGACCCACTGATACCAATGGGGTGAAGAAATCCATCCATGTGACATGGTGGATGCCACAAACCGACAGTGTGCTGACCTTGAACTAATTGACCACAATAATTAAACAATGGAATGTTAACCCAAGCAAGTGGCCAGTGCTCATCCTTTTTCTTCCTCACTCCACAAACTGACAAGCACAATTTGGCTGCCCGTGGAATGTCACAAACTGAGATATTAAACTCAAGCCACTGATTCCACTTTGGGGCCTCTGTGCTGTCAAGTTCTACTGTTTTTTTGGGTAAGCACAGTGCAGTTGTACCATGATACAGACAAACATATACATAGAGATTGTCACCAACATTTAAATAACTGCCTGAGCTGACACGCACTCGGAAGTTCTCTGTTACTGACAAAGCAGAAAAGCTCTTATGAACCCTTGTTTCTTGTTTATACTTTGGAATTTTTGCTTGCATGTAGTCTTGTCGCTTCGGAAGGGTCTTCAAAACATCATGTGTCTGTACAAGAGCCAAATCTGGGAGCTCGTCCCTGTTGATGCATTGCCGAATATGTTTGTACTGGCTGATGGGGTAGTTTCCTTCCAAGTATTCATTGAAGCCAGAAATCTTAAGCACATACATTTTCTGCATTTCCGAAATACTATTTTGCTTCGTCATGGAACGAGATTTCTTCCTTAAAACCTCATTGATAATAGCTGTAGGTGTAGCATTATAGGCAACGCAAACTGATTTATTTGTTTGATAAGAGTTTTTCTGTGTCATCCATACACGAATCACAACAGAGTTTTTTCCCAATAGGTTTTCACATGTGTGTTTAGGTAAATTTGGAGATGACTCAACCTTGGGTGGATGACAGTATGCAATCATGTCATGTGGGTTTGTTGATGAATTTCGCTTTTCCACAGCAGACTTACACATGGCACCAATATTTCTCCTAAAATCTTCCACCTCTGGACTCTTAGTTCTTTCAAACTCACTGACTGACATCCCAATAGCTTGTGTAATTGCTCTTTTCAGGATCTTTTCCTCACGATTGCCCTCAGCCTCAACTAATTTTATCACAGGCTGAAACAAATGAATGTCACATATCCGGCGTTGTTCATCATAAAATTCTTCTCGCTTTGCATCCTTTGTTATGCCAACAAAAATGTAAGAACTTTGATCAGACAGCAATTGAAAAAGAGGCTGATCACGGGCAAGTTCCCAAGCTTTACTTTTTAATTGAATCAGACCACACTCACGGGTGGTGTCAACTGAAATGTAGATTCCAGTGGGCAAAAGAATATCCACAGTGATTTTGTTTGGCATTAATGGAAATCCCCATAACTCTCCACTGGCTGACGAATGCCCACTTGACGGAGACATCATGGAAATTACAATAACAACACCTGACTGTTTAATTTTTGTACCATTGCAGAAAACATCTGCAGCACCTGAAAAAAAAAAGATTGTGTGTACCGCAGTTAGGCAGTTAACAACACATCCGATCCAATGCATTTAAAAACACGTGATACACTGATATACACTCTATTATGCTTAACAAGCTTTAATACCCAAACCAGATGTCAAATTTTTACAAAAAAAACTTTTTTAGCCTTTAGCAATATGTAACCAAAAGCATAAGTCTTATTATTACCCGGACATGTGTCGTTTGTGTTTCTAGCTTCCAACATTAGCTGCAAAAACAGGGCAACGCGCATATGCAATCTTAACAGCCAATCAGCAAACAAAGGTCGGAATTCGCGAATAATGTGTTTCACAGAAATCATACCGAAACATTTTTCCGAATTTCATCTTACGTTTCCCGGACTTTTAGTAAATTATAAGAAAGTTTTAAAAAAATAATCATCTATTACTTTCTGCAAATATTTCATTTTTACTCTGAAGTTAAAGAAAACAATTTTCAGTTTTTACAAGTTCAACTTAGAAAGCTATGCAAATTATTATTTGTGTGATCGATGATTGGTTTTAAATTGATAAAAGATAAATCTGAAGTAACACTATTATCCCTCTCATTTTACCACTGATTTGTTTTGTTTTTACACACAAAATAGGGGATTCCCCTAAAATAATGCATGTCAAATGCAAGACAGAAAACATTTGTTTTAGGTTAGCTTATAGTTAATAAATAAACATTTCTTATTTGCGAAGTTTGGTCTTTGGCAACAACTATAAATTGCGGTAAAACGAAATTTTCTTGACAAACTTTGCAAAAAGGAGGGGTTCATTAGACGTTTTATGTGTGTAACAATGGTAAAATTGCGAGTGGTTTGTAAACTTGGATTAAATAACAAAGTTTGTAATTAGGTCAACAATGCCCAACACTAAATGACCTCGGCTGTTAGGAAATCATTAATCCCAAGCAAACCTCTCATGCATTTATAAAAATCCTGGTTATTTTGATTACCATATGTATTGATGGTAACTAGGCAAAGCAGACGCAGAGTTTGAGCCAGATGTAAAGTCGTCCATTTCAATCCTCTTTCAGGCATTTGAATTCCAAACTTTCCCAAATACAAGTGATGTCAGAAAACAAGGTGGTATGTTTGTTGGAGCACCACCCGACACCAAACCTGGGGCCCTTTTCACTGATTTATAACTCAACTATTATGTGCAGCAGTTTAAGAAGTCAGTCCCAGTTGCTAGACAATAATGCACATTTGGATGAGTGCATGCTTGGTGTTAATTGAGAGGTTTCCACTGATGAGTTTTTGTTCCGTGTGGCTTGTCATGCCGGCAACGCATGGCAGGATTTAGTCTGTTACAAGTTTTGTTTGCAATCCTCTTAATTTTCCTCATTTTCAGTAAGGGTAGGCTTTTGTGCCAGGGCTTGTGCAAGCGGGACTCTGTTGGGATTAAACTTTCTCCCAAGAAGAATAGAATAATCATAGTCCATTGACAGATCAGCTACAGGGGTTGAAAAGAGTTGACTGTGAATGAAGTTTGACAAATCCATTGCAGCTTTCTATTTTGAAAAGTATGCATTGCGTCGTTGTTGACCTTCTCTGCCGGAAGCTGGAATTGACTCTTGGCGGTACGACACGAGGAAAAACTAAAAAAATTTTTTTAATGATTGCAAGTTGACCATAAAGTCAGATTCTACTGCCATGTTGCAGATCCAGTACAAATGCAAGAAATGTTTTCCAAGGTTTGTGGCAAACCAGGTTGCTGAAAGTGCATGACACAGTAATATCAAACATTGAAAGTATGTTTTACCCGTTCTGAATCTCGCGGATGATGCATTGCTTGGTTTGTCCCCTGTCGAGTTAGTGTCAGGACACTGGTTAATTGAACCTGATTTTTCTCTGGTAGAGTGTATATCAGTGGGTCTCAAGCAGGTATCCATGAACCCCTGGGGGTCCACAAAGCATTTTTAGGTGGTCCACGGCAACTTTATAGTATGTGTGATATGGAGTTTTTTGCTTGTTTAAAGGAATCATAGTGACACAACTGCACTAAAACAATCACCAAGCCCAAGATAGTTGCGCAACTTAAAAATGTTATGGAGCTTGACAGAAGGTGAAGGGCACAAGATTAAACACGCTGCAGCTACACCGTCATTAAAAGGCGTTATGTGGCAGTGACTCACATCAGAGGGGAGACTGGGGTAACGTTGGGGAGGATCTGAGGCTAACCACTCATGTTAGGTATTAGAATAATAAATCATGATTTTTGTAAAATATTCTCACTTTTTGCAACAGGGCTGAGAACGCTTAATTACAACCTTTTTAAATGGCAACAATATCACATTGTGATGTAACAGATAGATGACAACATAGAACACAGCTTTGCAGCATATGACATACAGATTTTATCTTGTTGCTTGCATGGTAATGCAGTTATAGTTATGGGTCCCCTTCCCAACGGGGACACATATTGTTTCCACTCCGTTTGTTTTTTTTTTTTTCTTCTTTTTTTTTCTTTTTTCTACCCTGCAGCTTGTCCATGCACTTTCGTCATAAAATGTTTGATGGATTTGGATGAAACTTTCACAGCTGGGAGATATGGTCAAGGCGGTGTGTCATGAGTTTAGTTTAACCCCATAGCCCCAGTGGTTACCTCGCTAGCCCCCTAAAATGGGGCCAATAGTTAAACAGTGGCCGAATTGGATGAAATTTAGACAGTTTGTATAACATGTCATCATGGGGAATTTGTTGCTGTGTTTACCCTAAACCCTGGCAGTTAACTAGCCTTCTAAAGTTTGTAGGTTGGGTCATAGTTACTTATATTATTAGTTCTGTGATTCATTTTCTGTTTTCGAAAAAGTTAAGAAAAAATATCTGCTTCTGTTCTGTACATACATTATAGTGAACCACAATTTCTACAACTTTGTGTGTGTGGGGACCCATGCGTTTTTGCCTGCAGAAACAATCATGTTATAAAAAGTTTAAGTAACTATGGGACCCAATGCGAAATGACACGGTCAATATATATGCATTTTTAAATAAGGTAATAGTGTATATGGAACCCCCATATGGTGAAAGCCACCCTTCTAGTTTTACTTACATTACAGCGCATTAGACAGACATATATGGAATGCATACAAAGCTTTGAACACAGGCCGTGTTTGACCGAAATTTTTTGGGGTCCGCTGACATCTGGACTAAAAGGTTGAGAACCACTGATGTAGATGAATGGCCTATGTATCTAGTGCAGCTACATAAAGAACTATCAGTGCATTTACAGCAGTTTCATCTGTGTCTGCCACAGATTGAGTGAGATAATGGTTTGTCATTTTACCAGTTGAAAAAAGTTGTCACTTGCTTGTTGGGATACAAATGGTTTCTGCTCAAATGGATTGGTCGTCTTTGGGATCTTCCCGAATTCGAATTCCTGAAGAAAAAGAACTTTTTGTGTACACACACTTTAGTTGTGAATGCATGTCGAAAATATCGATAGCCAATAGTAATATCACCATAACTTTTCCCTGTAAAGATCATCGGTAAACTGGTATATTGATCGACATTCAACATTAAAGTATGTTTTCAACCTTTGGTGTTTCTGTTTGTAACAATGGTAAAAATTTAGGTTTTTAAACTTTGATTAATTAATAAAGTTCAAATTAATTAATAAAGGTTACCACAATGGCCAATACCTAGTGACATTAGGTGTTGAAAATTTTCTGCTGGTCATCTATTTGTGTTCATAGTTAATTATTAACAAATGTGCTTGGTTGCATATTTCAGATTTCTAGTCAGTATGAAAAGCTTTCAAAAGACGTTGATGTAAGTAAAGAGTTGTACTGGAAGCAACATGACCAAAAATGTAAAAGCAGTATTATTTGATCTAGGTGGTGTGGTCCTACCGCAGCCACAGAAAGCAATTGCTGCATATGGTAGAAAGTTGGGACTACCCCCTAATTTTCTTCCTGAAGTTTTCACAAGTGGCACGCCAAACAACTCTTTTTGCAAACTTGAGACAGGTGTTTATACAACCAGCGAATTTTACAAGACATTTGAAAAAGAGGCAAAAGAAATAGCCGTGGACAAAGGTTTAACTTTGCCTGTAGAATTTAGTGCAGAAAAACTGTTCGACAGTTTTCAAACAAGTGGAAACCAAAGCAGTGAAATAAACAGGATGGCCAACTTGGATGTTATTTCTGCAGCAATAAAACTGCAAAAAAATGGAATTAAAACCTGCATCTTAACTAACAATTGGATAGCAGATAGGGATCCTGTAAAGGAAAAAGCTGAGCGCTTTATGCTTCAGCTAAAATTATTTTTTGGTGAGGTTGTTCAATCATCTCTTCTCAATATTAGGAAACCAAATCCATTAATTTATCTTCATGCCTGCAACAAACTTGCAGTCCAGCCACAGGAAACTGCATTTCTTGATGACATTGGCTTAAACTTAAAAGCTGCCCAGAAACTTGGCATCTCTTGTATAAAAGTGGTTAAACCTGAGCAAGCAGTTAGGGATTTGGAAAAGTTAACAGGCCTAAGTCTTTGCTATGCTCCTGGTGACTATCTTTTTCCTCCTCCATGCAAACCTGAAAGTATGACACATTGTTATGCCAAAGTTGGAGCAGGTGCCACACTGCATTATGTTGATGCTGGTGAAGGGCCTGTGGTGATTTTGCTTCATGGATTTCCAGACACCTGGTATGGATGGAGAAATCAAATTCCAGCTTTGGTGTGTGCAGGATACAGAGTCATTGTTCCAGACCAGAGGGGCTATGGTGACTCCACTAGTTCATCATGTGTAGATGATTACAGTCACAAACAGCTATGTAGCGATATTTTGAATCTTATGGATGTTATTGGTGTGGCTCAAGCAACGGTTGTTGGTCATGATTGGGGCGGTTCAATTGCCTGGGTTTTGGCCCTGGTTTATCCAAATAGATTTAGAGGTGTTTGTGGAGTAAACACTCCTTTTTACCCCATAAATCCCAAGCAAAGTCCTGTTGTAAGCATGACTAAAAATCCAGGTGCTTTTGATTACCAGTTGTATTTTATGGAACCAGGCAACGCAGACAGAGAGTTTGAGTCAGATGTGAAGAGGTCTATTTCCATCATGTTTCAGGCATTTGATTCCAAACTTTCCTTAAAAACAAGTGATGTCAGAAAGAGAGGTGGCATGTTTGTTGGAGCCCCATCCAACACCAAACCTGGGGCCTTCCTTAGTGATGAACAACTCAACTACTATGTGCAGCAGTTTAAGAAGTCAGGTTTTACAGGTCCATTGAATTGGTATCGCAATTATGGTTTAACATGGAACTGGTTAAGGCAATTTGCAAATCGGAAAATCTGTATTCCAGCTTTGATGGTAACTGCTTCCCATGATGCTGTTTTAAAGCCAAGATATACAGAAGGAATGGAAAATCGAATCCATTCATTAGAGCGGCTCCACATAAACAATTGTGGTCACTGGACTGGCCAAGAACAACCAGATCAACTAAATGATGGCCTAATAAAATGGTTAAAGTCCATACATGACAATTCAAGTGCCCCAAGTTCAAAGCTATAGTTTATTAGCATCCACACAATGTACAATACAAAAATTAATTGTGTGCATGATTTATTTTCTATGCATTGCAACTGATGATTTAATTGCATTTAAATATTTTGGCATTGTAATTCAGTGGCACTGCTGATTTTTAAGATTATAAAGCAATAAGTAAATGAACCACCTTGATTAACATCTTTGTTGATTTTATTCTTTATTGCTGTATCCATTACTAATTTCTTTAATATAATTGATCACTTATTCGTGGTTTCATTAGCAATAATTTTTTTCCTTAACATATGTACGGTTGCCAACTCTGTTGAGCTACAATAAAGGACATAAAACTTAAAAGATATTTTATCATGTCTCGAAAAGACACTTTCAATTAATATTTCGATCTAATGATGACAAAAAATATTGGCACTACTATTACGAGTTTTCTCACATAGATTTCTTTCAACAAATTACAGCTCAGTTTTGTGAAGGGACTCATCATTACCTTGTTGTATAATATGCTAAATGTGTTTTGGTCCTTCGAGTCTCAGTTTAGAAATTTAACCACAAACAAAAACGATTTTAAATAAAGGACAAATAGTGGCATTTCAAATTTCAATAAAGGACAAGGACAAATAGAGCTGAATAAAGGATTGTCCTTTGAAATAAAGGACGGTTGGCAACCCTAAACATATGTCTGATTTTTTTTTAAATCACCCCACGTATTTTTGTGCTAACAAAAATTTAGAGTTTGTTTTAATAAAAATTGGGTTTGAAGCAATTTCATGAATTTTATTGCAAACACATATTTTGTTGACAGTGTAAATATGCTTCCAAGTCCGAAACTGCGTGTAAACGTAGGTGCACAATTCGTTCGAATTTTGAATTAATACGATTGGCAACTATCAACTGCGCGTTCAACGTGATTTGCCAGAACAAACCCGCACAACAAGCAACGCTGGTATCGCCACGAGGTTTGGTTTTCCGCAGCATTAGCAAAAATTTAAATACGCCCTTCATGATGCAGCCCCGTATAGTTCTACTTGGTGCAACTTATTTCAGTTTGACATCCTGCAACTCGTTTAAATTTACATTGTTGGCGGCGCCTAGACGGAAAGTAGTAGCTGACATACCGACTTAGGCCTTTCAATTATATACAGCTATAATGACCGCACGTCTGACATTGTTTAGACGAAAGGGAAATCAAAGTTAGGCTTTTTGTAATTATTTTATTGCACAATTCTGTGTGTTACTTTGCCAAAATTAATATAAGACTCAGATTTGATATTCTAGATTCGAAACAACTATTCTAGAATACCCAGTTATTCTACCTTGAACATCCCTACTTGTAAGCACTTTAAAAATCTTTGAAGTAAACAACTAGACATTGACGAACATCACATCCTTATTTTCTGTTTTTTAATGCTTTTAAATAAGCTGAAGTGATAGGTTCAGTAGCCCATTTTCTTAAAGAGAATTTCCAACGACGTACAATAAAAAAATCACCTAATATAAAGCCCTTTCACCAGACATGGGGCAATTTCAATTTGTGGTTCGTATTCGAATTTATTCAAATACAAGTTTTGCTCCTAACGTACTGTATTCGAATACTTTGTTCTTTGTTTAAAAATGCACGATTACAATTCGAACTGTCAGTGCTGATATATAAAGCACCTAACCACGAACACGTGTATATTAAAAGACTATTCGCAAATACGAATATTGAACTCATTTGAACGGTTAATGTTAAAGTCGGAATGACGTGTTCACAAGTTCGAATTTTCGCCTGAATTCATACGAAAAGGCGATAATACAATTAAAACAAAGTATTCACGAATACGAACACTCGCGTGCAAGGATGGCAGTACAGCACGGTACGTATTGAGTTGTGCGTACCATCCTTGCTCGCGTGAATTTATTCGAAAACTGTTCGAAATTGTATAAGAACCTGGTTATAACATAACAATTCGTAAATCCAAATACACGAGCAATTGTATTCGAATGCTATTCGAATTACACGAACGTTTAAGATATATAGCCTATGTGCAAATTCCTAAATTGGTTGCGTATGATATAACATAATTTGTTAAAACTTCTGTTGCTAAACAAAGGACTCCCAACAACTATGACCACTGGAGTTTGCTTGAAAGACTTTTCAAACGTGTTTTGCCTTTTTGCTCATAGTCCTATCAATTTTATAGGACTTTGGCATGAATACTGCTTGCAATTTATTCGAAAAAGTAGCCTGAAGTAATTAATCCTTCAATCATTTGCGAATACGAATGCAACAAACAATTCATACGAAAACAATCCGGATTGCTGATCTTTGGAAGATAGAAAACAAGCGATGAATGTGAAAAAATACCAATCAAATCGTCAAACTCCGATTTTTTAATTAATTCATGAATACCAACACATGAATCGGTTCATTCGAATACAATTTGAATTGCTGCTGGCACTCGAAAACCACGTCAAAATTAATGGTTATGAATACAGCTAATCCATATCTGGCGCACACTGAGGATGAAGGCGAAATTAAACTATTAGGTAAACTGTGTGCCACCAGGACATGGTTTGTTATTCCGGTACGCCCAACTTTGTTTAAAGCTCTCATATAATATTTTAACCACATTATGAGTGCTTCCCAATCAGCCTTTGCAGCAGCAAACCCAAATTCCTGTTTGTTGCGTGGCATTGACTGTAGAACCCGACTTTTTTCCGTCAAACGTTTAAACTACATTGTCTTCACATTAAACTTTTTACGGAGTTCGACCAGAAAACGCAAGGTCAAAAGTACTTAGGGTATACAAAGACGAGGATCAAACGTAAAAAATCTGGACGTTACAAACACCCGTTGCGCTGGCCGCTTGAACCGTCTCTCCTCCAAAAAAATTATTGTTTTAATTTAGTACATTCACTACAATATGTTATGTACGCACGTCAGAAACATTGATGGCTAATATTAATAACAACAGAATTTTTATCGTTGATCAGCGGTAAACCACATTAGTCAGCATTTGCAAGCGTCCAGTAACCACTAACATCTGAAATTAAAATCGTGTTTTGACCTGACTAATTTCGATCAGGTAATACCCTGAGAAAGCAGCATACTTGTTTGCAAGCTTGTTTAAAGTTAGTTGTAATAAGTAAAATTCGATCGCATCGCACATAATCAAGTAAAATCTTTGTCAAACAAATTTAAATATGAATTCCTACACCATTCAGTTCATATTTTTGCAAAATTAACAAACAAATTCACTTTTTTCCTACAAAAGCCAGTTTTAGGTAAACATTTTTGCACCTCTCCGGTAATAGTTAAATTACATGTCGGAGTCCCCGAATAAACTTAAAATTTATTAAAAATTTTGGAGTCGAGATTTTGAGCACGACATGTTAAGTCCCGCAAGAGAATCTTTCTCTTTTTGTGTGGATCCAGCGGTAGGTGGAAGAAAATTTTATCTGTGTAAATCTGAAATGTTGGTGCATATTTCTTGGTAGTAATAGTCTTTATTTAAGTTGATTGCAGCATCTAGAGATTAAACTTATCTTTTTCGGCAAGTTATTGAGTATTATGTGTTCGTTGAGTACTTGTACACGTGCACTATTTATGTAGGAGTGTCCTGTTGAAAAGTGGCTTCGTTGTCAACTCTCTAATGGTTTTTACATTGTTAACAGGGTTAAACTCCATTAACACGCAATGGGACGAGTTATTCGTGCCCAGCGTAAGGGTCCAGGATCCATTTTCAAGGCTCACACAAAACATCGAAAGGGTGCTGCAAAACTGAGATCTGTCGATTTTGCAGAACGGCATGGTTATATCAAGGGGATAATAAAGGTATGAACTTGATTGATGAAATATATCTACAATTATTTGACTGTTTAGGATGTTAACAATGCAGTTGTACCTTAGCGCATAGTTCTGAGAAACAAATAGGCTTGTTATCTTTTTATGATTAGTGGTGTTATTTGTACAATAAAATATTCTTGCTGTTGGTGATGTCTAGAGTGCGTTGTGCACTTTTGTTCACTGTTTCATAAGTGCATATCGTGCTCCAGATATTATTCAAGACTCTTCCAGCTCCAGGTAAATTGGATTTTTGTCCAGTTCAGTAAATTACAAAACTAGACTTTCACCAATTATTTTGTAATAGACACCAAATTACAAACATTTAGATGGACAGCAATAGATATTTATCATTGCTTTTTTCACATAGCCTTTTGGGTGAGTGTTTGCAGCATCATATGTGTACTTCTGGTGTTTGACATAAGTGCATGTATGGTGCTACTAACTAATCACTGCTTATCTAAAGGCGGAAAATGTAGGTTTCAAATTGCAATTAGAGCATAAAAATATGATTGCACTGACTGGTATTTAATGCCGATTTAAAATATTGTGTATGGTTTCAGGACATTGTCCATGACCCAGGTAGAGGTGCACCACTTATTAAAGTTCAGTTTCAAGATCCATACAAATACCGAAGACGTTTGGAGACATTTGTTGCAGTGGAGGGTAACTTTACTGGACAATCCATTTACTGTGGCAAAAAGGGTAAGAATTACAGTTTTTGTACTGTCATGTTCCACATTGGGATGAATGGCCTTTTATGGTAATCAGGGCTGTCCTAAAAGTTGTCTGGGCAAATCTGCCCACAAAAAAATTTTGTTGTAAGCTTGCACACAATTTTTTCTTAAAATATCCGCCACGCAAAAATAGAACTTTCTAATCTTGGTCTTGCCCGTGTGTGAATATATTTTAATTACTGTTTTAGCTTTGCTCAATGTGATTTAATTGGACTTTCACATTAACATATCCCATATTCTTCTACTATGTGCCTTATACTTTATTCTAACTACTTGCCTTTTGCACAGCTCAGCTTGCTATTGGTAATGTCTTGCCAGTGGGCAGTCTGCCAGAAGGTACTGTGGTTTGTGCCATGGAAGAGAAAACTGGTGATCGTGGCAAGCTCGCAAAAACATCCGGAAACTATGCCACGATCATTGCTCACAACCCTGACACCAAAAAAACAAGAGTAAAGTTGCCTTCTGGTGCCAAAAGGCTTATTCCATCAACTAACAGAGCAATAATTGGTATGTTGTTTAACATGGTTTTGCCCACATTCAGACAATGGCATAGTTTTTTCAGTAGCTATGCTATTCGTATAATGTGGCAGAACATTTTATGCTTCCTACGGCTGTCTGGTCTTCATGTGATCAGATGGAAACAAATTAGCATATACAGTTTAATAAAGTAAATATGAAAGTTTTTTTGTATCCTATAATGTGGGTTTGCTAGGAAGCTTCAGAAAATTACATAAAGAATGCCATCTTTAGTGTCAAGACCAGTGCTTCTTATCTTAAGCCACTCTGGGCTCACGAGGAGAGGAATAAGAATTTTTTATTTTTGGAAGAAATTTTTTTTAATTGCGATCAATTTGATATAGATGGCAAATGACATGTTACCCTGTAAAAAAAATACAAGTGGCACAATAAAGGCCTAGAGATTGTGGTATCCTGAGCCCCCAAGTGCAGCCTTGAAGAAATAATTTAATAATTTGGGAAGGATTGTAAACAATCAAAACTGATGGAAAATAGGGAAAGAAACATTAAAACCACTGGAAAGAAAATTTGTCATCATCAGTGGCATTGTTGTTGTCACATTGTTTCATCTACTTTTTTAACTACAGGTGTTGTAGCTGGAGGTGGACGTATTGATAAGCCTCTGCTTAAAGCTGGAGCTGCTTACCACAAGTACAAGGCAAAGCGAAACTGTTGGCCTAAAGTCCGTGGTGTTGCCATGAATGTAAGCATTTGCAAACAAAATGATTTTCGAAGGATCTTCACAATGTTCACTTGTTTATTGTATTTTAGCCCGTGGAGCATCCCTTTGGTGGTGGTAACCATCAACATATTGGAACGCCGTCGACTGTGCGACGTGATGCCTCACCAGGACGTAAAGTCGGCCTTATTGCGGCCAGAAGAACGGGAAGACTTCGTGGGTCAAGGACCAAGGACAAGGATTAACAACTTGTTTCACATTCAGAATGATTTGTCGAATAAATCTATGCTGATGAATCAGATTTGTCTAAATGTGTTGTCGATAAAGATTAGGTGTTGGGCAAGGTTTGTTTGGTGTTAGTGCATATTTAGTTTTCTGTGAAGGCATCAACAATGTAAGTGTACCCCTGTTGTTTGCTATTAGTTGCATAACTATACCCAAATCTGTTTTGGTTTTAGGTCTTCTGCTCTGACCAGGCATCCATGGGGTTTGTGGGGGTGAGTCTGCTTTTTAAGCAACAAACTTCGTAACATGTGAAATTGATGATCTTTATGCTGAATAATAATGAAGACTTTTCAAGAGGCTGTTTCTGATTCACATCTTAAGACAAATAGGGGTTTTAAATTTTTGAAATAGAAATTACACAAAACATAAATATTGTTTTTCAGATCTCATAGAATGTAGAATTCATAATCTGTGCTGTGTTTTCCTGAGAAAACAGATGCTTCCATAAACNTTTGAAATAGAAATTACACAAAACATAAATGTTGTTTTGCAGATCTCATAGAATGTAGAATTCAAAATCTGTGCTGTGTTTTTCTGAGAAAACAAATGCTTCCATAAACATCTCCATTAGAAAGGTATACAATTTTTCTTTTTTATACTTAAACCACACATATTTCAGGCAACAACATGGTAAATCTGCAGCCATGTTGTGTTCAACTGTGTGGGATAATAACCCCTTCACTATTTGATCTCACTTTGCAATTAGTGGAAATCACTTAGTATTGGGTACATTTTACTGCACAAAATTGCTGTCAATAACAGTTGTTTGTCTATATTCACCAAATATGGTAAGATGTCATACATAGTCCTCGCATATAAAAAACAGTTTTACTATGTAATTTAAGTTCTGCTATATAGATAAAAAAGAAAACCAATGTGTTGTTGTTTTCTTCTGCTCGATTTGAATATTTTTTAATTTTTGTAGGAAATGGAAGACTTTTCTGCTGATATACAGGAAGATGATTTAACTAAACAACCACTACCAGTACCAAGTGTTCTGCAAGAGCTTGATGAAAGCAGCAAACATGAAAGTATGTTTTACAAAATCCTATATCCTAACTTCCTAGCATGCAAAATGATGATCTTTCGAACTGACACATTTGATGACATTCAAGAGGCTGTTTCTGAAATGCACTTTGGCAACACCCTGCATTAGTCTTTTAATGTTGTACTTAACTAACACATGTTTATTTATTACAGTTACAACAGATTTGATCTGTGAATTCTTGCAAGTTGCAGTTCATCAAATTTTGTACATGAGATCCCTTTATCCCAAAGCAGTCTTTGTCAGAAGGAAAAAATATGGTATTCCAGTTTTCATGTCTTGCCATCCACAGATCAACTCATACACTGACAATGTTGTAGACTCACTAAAGCCTGCGTTTGCAAAGGTGAACTTTTGGAGAAAAAATATTTCGCAACAACATTTTAACGTTACAGGTGTAAATTATGTAGGACGCAATCCAGAAGGTGGTCTTGGTGGTAACAGAAAATGCAAAAGCCAAAGAAAGTTTTGTTTTCGAAATAAATCGCATTGTGCCGAGTTGCAGGTAATCCGTAAAATTGTTTTTTGTGCCAATGCGTGCGTGTTCACAAATGCAAAATTCCTACTAAAGGTCAGATGATTTGCTCATTGATTTGGAGCATTCTTTTCGGGATGCTGTTCTAAAATTATTTTCGTCCAACGAATTTTTGGAAAGTCCGTCACAAAACCTTACGTTTGAGGTGGTTTGCCTGTAGCTTTGTCTGTTTTAACAAACTAATGTTTATCTCAATTTTTTTGTTAGATTCATGCACACGTTCAAAATATTGGCCTATTTGATTTGTTTCACAGTGAAGACTCGACGATAAAATGGGTGAAATATGATGCGGACCAAACGGACTCTGCCAGAAATATTTTGCCTGTTAAGTCGATTACGCATTCTTCTCTGTTGCAAATGCAGTTGTTTGTTATAAAACCGCAATAAATCCTACAGTGCTCACTTGTTCTGCTAAATAGGTGCTGTGTGGTATATTTCATCCAATAGATGCAAGAATTAAAAATATGGAAGATGAACAGAAGAGAAGTCCAGCAATCTCCCGGTCTCCACTTCCCTTCAAAACATCTTAGTCGATCATTGCATTTTCGTGCAAAGCCCTAGACTAAAATTTGGTTGCTTGTAGAGGTGTACAGATGTCTACAGAAGCTTTGAGCACGAAAGCAGCTAGGTTTCACTGGCAAACCTATAGAGTTTTCGACATCATAACTGCGTCGACGATAAAAAGCACAATGCTTTTTGTAGGACACCAAAACTGAGCCCGAGCCTGCTGATCGACAATACCCATTTTGGGTTTTCAGCGAATAATTTTGTGGTGGTTAATAGACGTTGTGCCGGTTCGTAAATTTGGAAAATTGTACTACTTGAGTTTTTAAGTTGGAGGAAACTTGTTACAACGGCAGAATTAAAACATTGCTTACCAATTTAATGTTACAGTTTGTTTGGCCCAATGTTGCACTGATTCACCTGCCTAAAAAAACACACCTGGAACGTGAATAGATAGGGTACAGGGCTGAACCATTACTGTTAAATATTAGCATGATAGCAGCATCAGTCGAATGTTTTTTGTTTAGTTATCGTTTATCCCAAGAGACCACTCGTTTCTCGCATTCAAGTTGACTAAGTTCATTAAATAAATTAGATTATCTATGTTGTCATGCACTTAGGACAAAAAGGATTTGTCTCTTACAAATTGTATCCCTAGGCCTCCTTTGTGGGTGTGCAAAAACATTCCAGTGCAAAAGTCGATTCAAGGTACGCCAAACAGCACATTTTGTGATGTAATTCAGGTTGTCTGTTAAAACCAAATCAAACCATAAACCGACTTAACCAACTGAATTTGGTTGACTGAAAATCAGTTTTTAAACTTTGCGAAATATTACCAAACAATATCGAACCTAAAAAAATAAAAACTTGCACTGCCCGGGAATCGAACCCGGGTCGCAAGAATGGGAATCTTGCATGATACCACTACACCAGCAGTGCGGACCGCTGCGTCTTTCCGTTAGTTGGTATATGTTTCAAAGCATAAAATCCAAAAGTAGAAAATATTGTTTTATTGTGAAGATTTTTTTTTGTTACACGTTATTGTCTAAATGATAATTCTTTCATACAACTCTTCCAAAGAAGTAAAGCACAGGGGCCCGACAAACGGACATTTACGGAAGAAAACTCAAAAATAAACACCGCGCTTGTCGTTATATACCGGCGCCCCTGCGAGTCAGCTTAGTAGACCCCACGACGCCTCGCCCATTAAAGAGGAACGAGTTTCATGAAAGCGTGACGACGCAATGGAAAAAGAACAATACATCGTCGAGGCTCGAATGAAATCACACGTTACGTCATAAAATGAGCACCGCTTTCTATCTTCTTTTATCTTACACGTTTCTCGACGAAACAGTCACCAATATATGAGTTGGACTCGTTTCATGGGGACAGTATATTACTAGCCTATTACGAAAAGTTTTGTCCCCTAAAGTTTTATGAGACAGTTCGCTTGGTGTAGCCCTTCTTGCTGTGCACAGAACGAGATTTTTGCTGTTGAAAGGGAAGGTTTATTAAACGCCCTAATAAGCATCACCCGGAACTGGTCAACATCACATGAGAAAAGAAAGTGGACACTAAAGTTTGTAGTACTGGTAACTGAAAAGTTTTTGACATGTGTGATGATCTGATTGTGTTAACAAATGTGGAGTTAGTGTCAACTGTCAAGTGTGATAGGCTAATGACTAGCCACACCCATCAAGCCCGCTGCTGTGTTTATTTCCCAGTTCATTTTTGCTTGTGTAGAAGTGGCAGATATCAGTAATATTTGATTTTTTCCTGTTTAATGGTAACTGTACTGTTTTATAACATTAACTAAACTAAAATTATTGACTAGGAAGGTATTATTGTTGGGTGTATGCAGTTCTTAATGGGAAGCATGTCTCACAGCTTTTTTATGCGAGGAAATGTTTGTAAAAATTATAACTTATGGATGTTCATGGTATGTCAATGTCTGGTTTACAATTTACATGGTGAAATATGTTGCAGGCACTTAGGTGTTGTTTAATTTATTTGAATTGCTGTTTGTTCACCATGCAAACTATAAAATGTGTTGTGGTTGGTGATGGTGCAGTTGGTAAAACTTGTTTATTGATTTCATACACAACCAACAAATTTCCGCAAGAATATGTGCCAACGGTAGGTAAAATTTGTAGTAACAATTTTGTGTGACAGAGGTTGTATGTAGTTTAAAACATTGTATTTATGTGACATGTTTTGTTTCGTCACAAAACTCCATCAAGTGGGCTTGTTCCAAAGCGTCAGGTATATCCAATCCAAATAGCTGTAACTCACTTTGTCGTTAGAAAATGGTTTGCCTGGTCTTCAGCTTGGCTTTACATTTGGAATGGAAAGTTTAACCACAGATTAAAATACTAACATTATTACCCCTCAAGGATAAACATGATTATTTTGGCCACAACAACACTAAGTGTCCTGTGGTTGGGACAACAGTGTAGTAAAAATGAAATGGACAGGGATTAATAGTAAAGTTTCACTGAGCCAACTTTTGCATTAAAATGAATAAACACACCATGTACTAAAAATTTAACTGCTAGGTTGTTGCCATGAGTTTACCTAATGTTTAAACTATGTAAGTAATGGCCTGTGTTGATTAAGGCAAGGTTGCTCTCTTCATCCATACAGTAGATTTACCAGAATTTCGGGTTCAACTCAATATAGTTAACTCTTTAAAGTTGTACTGGGATGGTGTAGGTTCAACTGA
>QXVZ01006606.1:8058-30083 GCA_008931825.1 Phallusia fumigata
GTACAACCTATTTGTTGCACATGTTCATTACCAAAACAAAGGAACACACGTTCTATTGTGATTCGCCCATTACTTTATAAGCAAGTAATCGATTCGTAGTGCGGTTTCGCAGTAATTGCGTAGTTTTAAATTTAGTTTAGAATAAATTTGAATTTTTTGTATAATGCTCGGCCTAATTCATGCGACTGCTCGACCGAGCGCCGAGCATCAAAAATTGCGATGCTCGGTACCGAGTACTCGGGTTCTGGCACGGTTCGGTCCATCCCTACTGACAATAAAAGTAGACAAAATCTGGGTCAGGGAGTTTTATCATGAAATATTCTAGAAAAGTTGTTTAGAATCAAAGTTTTAAAAAAATGTGAATTTTGACAGACTGACATACACAACTTCAACAATCAAGGACCAAATTTTAAATTTAGAAGGCTTTTATGCATTCAGACAGATCTCTTACAAGCAAAGGTGGTTTGCCTTTTACCATCAAAACTATGTTCTGCTTTACAAATGTACATGTTGGATATGTATGTCTCTTCTACCATTTCTGACCAATCGAGTTTTCATATGATGTATCATAGTTTCATAAGTTTGATTTTAAAATTTCATGACATACAAGTTAAATGCAGAAATATGGTTTTCCTCGAAGTCATTTTAAAATTGCCTTCAAAGTAAAAACACAACTCTGGCAAAATCTGTTTCCCACCTCATCTTTGAACAACAAAAGTCTGAAGTCCTCGCATTCGATTCCCTGTCTTCTCTTCTGTACCTCGTCTACTCCATTAAGAAGCCAAGTTATGTTGTCCTTGTGAAGACTTGCTGCTTGGTAAGTCGACAGGCGTGTCAAACAGTCGAGCAAACCACCTGAAATCAAACGGGCAGATACAATACTAGGCTGATCAAGAAAGATTTGCACTGAGAGTTTACGGAACAAGGTTACTGCTCAAGTTGTGGATTTGGTTAATGTTGTCTGTTTGTTTTTTATCATAAAACATTGCAGTTGTGTATTGACATACAAACAAACTTTATTTTGCAGCTTGTGACCAGTCTGCGACTAAGCTACCTGGCCTTTTCCTTCAAAATGTTTTTTTGCAAATTTTTGGTGACTGTAAGTTAGTTCAACACTTCCATTTCTCTAGGTGGAAGCAAAGTTGTTGAGGGCCCACAACCTCGCAAGCACAAACCTTTAAGGCCAGTCACTCAGCAATCTCTGCAGCAACTTTAGCAAATTGATATGGATAGATTTAAATTATCTTAAGTTCATAATTTATATATCTAATGACATTTTGGCCTGACAAAAAATGACCATCAATCTAATTTTAGTTGCTTCAACCTGACAAACTTACAAGCATCAGCTTTTTCACAGAATTTAAATTGACTTGATTGGTCAATCATAACCGTTTCTCTCTCTTCCAAAATAGCAAATCCACAAAGATACAAAATCTAAAAGTTCACAAAAAAAGGATCTTGGATTATAAGGATATTGAAAGGCCTAAAAATTTATTCAACAAAACTAAATTCACAATCTGTAAGACATTTTTTTAGTTTTCTAAAGAAACTGTAATATACATAAACCAAACCAAAGTATACATATATTTGCCAATGTTTAACTTCAAAGTTATTTAATGCCTGCCAAGAATGGAAACTTACTAAAGACACAAAAGTATGCAAACCTTTTCGAAAAGTTTGTCAGACCATCTTAGATGGGAGGAGGACTCGTCTAACAACTTCTCTAGTGTGTCTTTGATAAAATAGATAAAAGCTGCAGAGTGTAGAAGATCAGGAACTTTGGCGAAGAGTCGGGTAAATGGTGGAGACAAATTAGGAGTGAATACTGTAAAATAAAATACAGCTGGAAATATTCACCCCAGTAACAGAGCAAGTTGTCTTTATGTGATTCTATTCAACATAATGAATGGCAATTTTGTTTTTAGTGTAAAAAGCAGATAAATTGTGTCTTTTCTTGACCAAGTGTGCTTATTGCATGTGTCAGTATTCTAATGAGTTTAGCAAGTGGCATGGTTTGAGTCATATCTTTGAAAAAACTCTTGAAATTAAAACTTACTGGTACAAGAAGTGATTTTTGAACACCAATCTTTACGGAAGCTATGTATTTCTTTAAAGTCAACCTTGTTTCAGCAATTTTATGCAAACCCGATGGCTCGTAATTCACTAGGCAATGGCAACTGTATTTTAACCCAATTTGTTAAGCTTCAATTTAAAATTATAACATTTTTCCACACCGACACTCGTCTTACTACAAGTTTGGTTGAGCGACTTCTTTCTGCGTATAACTTCATTCTGAGCATTGGTTTGGTGCGATGCAGTTGAGTAGTGGTAATAACAGGGAGATACTTGATCCAAGTAGGATTCCTTTAATTCATATCTAAAAGCAAATAAACAAATTAACATGTTGCCTTGACTGACTGTGTACTCTTAAACTTGTTTTAAGCAGACTGGATGCAGAGACACATAAAAAGTCAGAAAGGGTGCTTCATTCCGTTGTATTGTGTGTTGGTTAATCACTTGGTTATTTTGAACCTAGTTTATTTTTTATAAACCAGTGATCTGATTCTTTTAATCCATTTGCTTGCCACAAGGAGTGTGTGCTTACCTTGCAACCGAAGTGGCAGTGGTGGCATTTTTGTAGTCCGCAACTTCCTCTAAAATTGATTCCCAGCCTGGAGTTTCACTTACCTAAATTGACATAACACACAAGCCATGAGAGATCACAGCACACAAAGCTATCAGTGGACACAATTTACTTAATTCCTTTTCGAGTTCCCTCAACCTACAGTACATTAAGGCTTACTTTTAGTAGATTAAGTCAAGAATAGTCCCAACAACTCTCTGTTAGGATCGAAGTCTAACATAAAATATTCTCCAAATGGGGACAACGAAAAAACAATGAAGCGTTACAGGTATATCTTAGTTGAAATAGCTATAAACTGATGCAAAGTGGATAAAACTTGACAAACACCTCATCTGGAAGATGCTTGCTGACTTTGGAGTGGGGCCTTGGGCCGCTTGCGAGAATATGGATTAATTCCCTCTTGGCAATGTCATGCATAGTAACTTGGCCGATCCCTTCAGTACATCGCTCGACACAGATGTAGATAAGAAGTGAAACAAATTCATTGTATATCGGCGTCAAATACTTGAAAATAAAAGGTTGACATCACATAATTTTACTGAATTATTTATCACCAACTTTAACACTGGCATAACATTTTTCAACTTCTTTTCTTTTTTTAGATGAGTTTGGTTTAATCCTGACTAAAAAACAATTTTTGATCTTTTCAGTAGGTATAACCCAGTGCCTATCCAAAAAAGTTCCTGAAAACAAAACATTTGGTTTGCCTACTTACTTCAGCAATTTTCTGTTGTTCATTAAGCTTCATGCGAGTGTGTAACAGCACAAAAAACTCATTTGGATCAGCCTGTGCAGCACAAAGCTGTAACATCTGCAGGTCACGGTCGAACGCCTCCGCTCGGCAATTATTGTCACGACAGTAGTACACTTGATTAGCCAGTGAGAGTCCATTACGCCGCCAGGCACCGGCGGTCGTTTGACCACAGAGACACACAGCTTGAAATGTGTGTTCTGCCAGCTTCAACACATCCATATCGATTCCTGCATCTCTCATACTAAGTCCCAGTCTTCCAAACTGGACAAGGAGGCCGGCAACCAGACGAGTCAGCGGAACATGGACCGACACCGGTTTGGCTAGGATGTCGAAATCGGTGAATGTGTACTCTTGGTCGTTGTAGGTAACTGTCGCGATTTGGTTTCTCTGAGTTTCAAGACACTTTTTAAGCTGCCCGACTGCCACTTGCAAACACCCAATGAGAACTTCTTTCTGCAAAAGAGAATCTCTGTCAGATTTTGAGCAACTTTTTGCCCTTTTAACTTTATTTCGGAGCAGTGAGTACGAGAAGAACACTGAGTTACAATACACTGTACAACAAATACCAAAGTCTCAAAGAGATGGCTTAAAGCAGTGGTTCCCAACCTTTTTTGATGCATTCCCACTTTTGTTTAATTTGGAACTTCGTATTACCCCCTTACTAGAAAAGAAATGTCTACTAAAAATACTACACTTATTACAATTAACTTTAGTGCAAATTCCTAATTGGACCTCTGGCTTAAAGCCTTAATATTCTTTTGACATATCAACCACAACTGATTCAAGCATTTCCACTGTCATACAAAGCTTAAATAAATATACACAGAACGAACCTTTATGGAGCACCAGACATAAAGGGGCTTCATGATAGGTATTAGACGCATGAGTAAAGTAATTCCAGTCTCCCATTCTGGCTCGTGCTCAACGTGACGATCCTTCTTGAACACAACAGCATCCATACCCTAAAAAAAGTTGGCTTTTTAATAAACTGTTTCTTTTAAGCTCAAATTTTTGTAGTCAGGTTAGTCAAAAACTCTTTTGGGACAGGGTGTCCCAAATTGGCAAGGGGAAGTGCTGTATTCCTCTAAAAATAAACAACATAGCACATGCTTGTGATGTAATAGGAAATCAATGTGGTTCAATTAGTACCAATAGAATATCAAGAAAATTAGAATCACATTAAATGACAAATGTGTTCATGATCAAACTATGACAAATTTGAATGTATTATCAGCGCTGCTGACAGCATTAATTCATATAGACTGTGGACTTATGATTTGCTGTAATGTATTTTCTTTTTAAACATAGTGATTTTGTTGGTGAACTTGTGTCTTTTATTATGATGTACATTTTCCTGTTCCTTATGTCCTGGAAAAAATGTAAAATATATTTTACCTCTACTGCTGATAGAAATGCTACAAATGTTTTGAAGAACTTTTTGAACTTATCATGCAGCTGAGAATCCCAGTCTGTTGGAACATTTGACAAAACATACCTATGAAAAGAAAAAAAATTGTCGCATGGGATATATATGTGCTAGGCTGCAAATTGTATATTAGTCAAAAAAACAATCTTAACCACATTAGGCAGTTTAAGACAGTTGCTACAAGTGCTGGTTCAGATGTTGTTAATCATATTTCTCTAAACATCACCCTGGACACCTAGTGAAATTTTTACAACACATACACTTAATGAAAAGTACTATTATTGGTGACAACGACTAAGTCATCTATAATTCTTGCCAAAAACTGTGCTCGACTGAGTTTATTCTTACTCACATTTCAATGTCCAATTGGTATGTGTTCTTAAGGGTAATGATATCTAATACAAAACACTGTCCGAGCACTAACTACTATTACTAGCATAATCATGTCATTAGAAGTTATGTATCAAATTCAGCAAATAAGTCGATACTCACTTGATGTTGTAGAGGACGTACAACATCCTTCGGAAAAACTTTTTGACTTTTCTGTTGTCAAGTTGAAATACTGGTGTCGCATCGAAATCNAATCACATTAAATAACAAATGATTTCATGACCAAACTATGACAAATTTGAATGTATTATCAGCGCTGCTGACAGCATTAATCCATAAAGGCTGTGGACTTTGGACCAAGGATTTGCTGTAATGTATTATCTTTACAAATACAGTGATTTTGTTGGTGAACTTGTGTCATTTTTCATGATGTACAGTTTCCTGTTCCTTATGTACTAGATAAAATTTATAATATATTTTACCTCTACTGCTGATAGAAATGCTACAAATGTTTTGAAGAACTTTTTGAACTTATCATGCAGCTGAGAATCCCAGTCTGTTGGAACATTTGACAAAACATACCTATGAAAAGAAAAAAAATTGTTGCATGGGATATATATGTGCTAGGCTGCAAATTGTATATTAGTCAAAAAAAACAATCTTTACCACATTAGGCAGTTTAAGACAGTTGCTACAAGTGCTGGTTCAGATGTTGTTAATCATATTTCTCTAAACATCACCCTGGACACCTAGTGAAATTTTTACAACACATACACTTAATGAAAAGTACTATTATTGGTGACAACGACTAAGTCATCTATAATTCTTGCCAAAAACTGTGCTCGACTGAGTTTATTCTTACTCACATTTCAATGTCCAATTGGTATGTGTTCTTAAGGGTAATGATATCTAATACAAAACACTGTCCGAGCACTAACTACTATTACTAGCATAATCATGTCATTAGAAGTTATGTATCAAATTCAGCAAATAAGTCGATACTCACTTGATGTTGTAGAGGACGTACAACATCCTTCGGANTCCGAGCACTAACTACTATTACTAGCATAATCATGTCATTAGAAGTTATGTATCAAATTCAGCAAATAAGTCGATACTCACTTGATGTTGTAGAGGACGTACAACATCCTTCGGAAAAACTTTTTGACTTTTCTGTTGTCAAGTTGAAATACTGGTGTCGCATCGAAATCATCTCCGCCCTCATCCAAGGTATTGCAGAAAGTTTTGATAACCGACCTGAGGAGGACGTGAAGAAGGTCTTCTTCCACAATAAGGTACCTCACCTGGATAAAAGGTTCAAAAAGACATGTAAAAACCCATTAAAAATGTCAAGAACTTGATTTGTACAAAGAAATGATGTTGAGTTGAGTTTCTTTCGCTTGGTAAAAGAAAACATAGTGACACAATAGCACTAAAACAATCACCAGGCCAGAAATAGCTGGCTTTTACACGATTTTTGTTTAACTTAATCATTGTTAATGAATTCTCTTTTTTCGAATTTGATTTTACTTCTACGTGTACAGGTTTGCCCCTGGCCAGAAGGGGCATTGTGAAACAGACTAATTAGACAGGGTTCCATTTGTAAAAAAGTCAACAACTACTGATGTAAATAAAAGGAAACAGGGACTGATTAAAATAACTGCAGCTTTGTTGGATTACTTGTTTTGCAATATGTGTGGGTGGGAAGTGCACAGTNCACCTGGATAAAAGGTTCAAAAAGACATGTAAAAACCCATTAAAAATGTCAAGAACTTGATTTGTACAAAGAAATGATGTTGAGTTGAGTTTCTTTCGCTTGGTAAAAGAAAACATAGTGACACAATAGCACTAAAACAATCACCAGGCCAGAAATAGCTGGCTTTTACACGATTTTTGTTTAACTTAATCATTGTTAATGAATTCTCTTTTTTCGAATTTGATTTTACTTCTACGTGTACAGGTTTGCCCCTGGCCAGAAGGGGCATTGTGAAACAGACTAATTAGACAGGGTTCCATTTGTAAAAAAGTCAACAACTACTGATGTAAATAAAAGGAAACAGGGACTGATTAAAATAACTGCAGCTTTGTTGGATTACTTGTTTTGCAATATGTGTGGGTGGGAAGTGCACAGTGCACAAAGCTTATTGTTTTGTAAACATGTCTTTTCATTGGGTGATGAAGTATGTTGCATGTCATGTGATTCCTTTGTTGGTCGATATTTAACCTTATTTATTTAAACCAGTGTTCTTTGCCATGTCTTTGAAAGCTTTGTTGCTTAGACAAATTGCAGTGGATATGTGGAGATTTAGATCTTTTCCTCAAAGATTTTTACACATAAAAACAACTGCCATGTTGGTTTCATTTTTAATAATGCAACTATTTCAGCACCAAGGATTTCCATTTGTGCTGAAGTAAAAACTGACAGAGTTTCGCTAAATAAAATCGTAACAACTTTTTAAGGGTTGGATCTGCCAAAAGGCTGTCAAGTGTCTACAACATTCTCACAAATTTAATACTGCAGGTCGGGCCTGCAGAGACACAATAATGAATCAGGGCCAGTTTCTGAGAAATACAACACGGATGTTTGAAATTAATTTTGAGGGCGGAAGCCTACTAGAAAGGGAATTTTATGAAATCATTTAGGTTAATACAAGTCTACTTACGAGAGTTGGAACTGTGAGAACTTGAACTGAAATGGAAAGAATGGAGTCAGCGTGGTCATGATCGTCATTGAGAAAGTCGACAACAAGTTGGTCGTACGAACGGATAAATTCAACACCGAAATTCTTCTTTGATTCCATATGCAGCATAACGACAGCAAGGATAAGTTGCTGATATCCCCCTCTGGCCCCTTGAAAGTCAAAGATATTTAAAAATTTATATAATTAAAATAAAAAATATTGAGATTTAAGTTGAGTTGGTTTGTAAAACTATGTTGTAATTTAATATCAATTCCATAAACACAGACTAAAAGGGAGAAAATGTTGATTGATTGACTGGTTCATTGCGGTGTTTTGATTGCTTTGTTTAACCTCACAACCCAAGAAATCACCCTGTTGGTTTTTAAAAGAGCCCAAACTATGACAACAATATCATGACTAAAGATTTCGATGAATGGTAGTTTCGTTGCACAGTGAAACAGTTCCGTTTGAGCATAAAACAACTGTACAAGTTTGACTTTTGACATATTGCCAATTGGAAAATTGCAGTGTTGTCAATTTAGTTTTGCCCCCGTAACATGTGTCATTACCAACTTGTATTATCCTTAGTATAGGTTTCTTACAAGATTAAAGATTAAGTTTAAAAGCAGATTTACCTTTCCAAAGTAAAGCATCACTGAGCATGCATTTTGTCACAAAAGTTGAACCATCGGAAATGTTCTTCTTCAAAATGCATTGAGCCAAAATGAGGCGTAGACCCTCTGTTGTACAAAAATAGTTTTATCAGTGATCAGATGTTTTTGCATAAATTATTTAGGTGAATGTTCTTAAAAATGTGTAATGACATCTCATAGTACCTAATGTTGCATTCTGGCAAAAAAGCAAACCAGGATGATATCTCAAAAGGCAAAAATACTTTAACTAAGTTTTTTTCAAATAAACATTGGTGGGGAGCAAGTTTCCAAGATATGAAATCAGTTGCTGCTAAACATAGGAATTATGTATAAAGTAGCCTTAATCACAGTATCATCAGTTTTCATAAAATCGAAAACAGCATGAATCCATGCAATCTGTAACCAAAATACAGAAAGTAACTAAACTGCACAAAACTGAATGCTTAGAATACCACTCTATCCAGCTCTTGAGGCAAATCATCATGCAAACCCTATAACTGTAGTGATCTTATCAAAATGAGCTTAATGAAAACAGACATGCAAAACAAACATACAACAATAAAAGTGGTGAAAAAAACAAGGCTGAATTTAAGCTGAAAAAACGGCCGAGAAACTTACCAGACTTTTTAGCCAAGGACTCCAACCATGACATAAGAAACAAAGCGTGTTCTTGATGAGCATAAATACTGCTGTGCATGACCCTGGTCTGGAGCGGAAAAGCCACCCGGTGGATTCTTCCTCCAGCGGAATCCTGAAAAGTTTTTTAAAAATATGAAACAAACGTTTGTTAAAATATATTGCATATTACAGCATTATTACTCCACAAGAAGATATCGTTTCAGCACGGAAAAAACTGTATTAAAATGTCTATGACATGTAACTTGTTACAGAATTTATGTTTGTTTGTTTCACTTTTATCCTCGGGAGGCAGAGCAACGCCTGAAAGCGTTATGCTGAGTCCGCCGTCGAGCTACCTGCTTCATTGCAGTTCTGTTGGATCATTTTTTATTTGATTTTTTCAATTTTTGAAAGTTGGTAACTTCAATTTGGGTCAACCCATCGGGTTCCTCTGGGTTGGAGCAATGCCGCTTAAGTTTCTTGCTCAGGGAAACACAAGCGACCGAGCTGGGATTAGAACCCACAACCTTGTGTGCCCAAGGCAGTCGCGCTAACCACTCGGCCATCTTTATGTGAGTAATTGAAAAACTTTATTACAAACAAACAAGTTCGATTTACAATTTCAGAGGCATAGTTTTAGGGGGACCGAAATATGTGTGGTTAATCAATTGGCAAATACAAAACTGGTACATCCACAAAACTTACTGTGACTATAGTCTTGCAATCTTCACAGCTTTTGTTGTCACCCATCATAATTGCTGATCTACCCTAGAAACAACAAAATTTGTTACAAATGCGTTTCCTTCATAAGAACAGATTTTAAATGACACACTGCACTTCTTTGTTGACACCTGTTTAATTGGGTGTACTTTATTTCAAGTATATCAACAAAATTTTTACACTATATGTGTTGAGTTTTAGTATAATTTGTTGATGCCACTTTTTGGTGTTTCTGGATTTTGCATCGCCCGATTTGCAATGTCTTATAATGCTTTCAAAGATTTCAATTGCAAAACACAAATATATATCACAAATATATTTTATAGGCTTGGATCTGATTATTTAGTTTGCTATAACTAAAAAACTACTAACCTAGTGTTGGAATAAAAAAATTAATTAAAAAATTTAGCTCCTTTAGACCTTTTATAATTATACCACACACGGAAATGGGGTATATACCTCACGATCAATTAAAGTTGCATAGTCAGATGCTGTGCTTTGTGAACAGCTGATTGCTTGAACCAAGGTGCTGATTACTTGATCAAAGGTGTGAGATTCATCGTTGAAAACAACCGTCACATATTGATCTGTGGGCTGTCTGGAATTTAAGAAAACAACAAATTGGAATTTGGAAACATATTTGTCTGCAAAAAATGCCCCCACATAACATTTAACAAATTTTGTATATTTGTCACAGTCACTTGATTCATGCATATGAAGCAAACATTTGTTAAACATTTCCATTGTGTGCAAATAGGATGAATAATCAGTACAAATTTATGAGCTCATTCTGGAAGTAACAAAACAATGACACAGCATTTTTTAAACCCTTGACAGCTCAAGCACCCCAAATTTTTGTTTTTCTAAAAACAAACAGGGTTTTATTTAAAGAGCTACTGTGCGAAAAATTGAGTTGATTCAGTAACTTTCAGCTGAAACCCTACGACAGTTAACTCTTCTGCCTCCGTCAGCAAAGCTTTCGACAACACCACCAATTTCAGTGTTTGCTAGGTTTTCAGACACATACCAATTGTCATGCAACAGAACAAATTGAAAAAGTGCTTACTCTTGGTGTAGACTTTGTGGTAAATCTTGGTGTTCAATACGAATGGGAACCAACATGTCAACAATGTAATCCAGTAGGACTTGAAATACAACCTCTGCTTTGTTTTGGAGGAGAGTGGGAAGTTTTGCTTGTGCGTCAACCTGTGACACAAAACAAATCGTTACTGATATCCAGTGGGAGTATCAGGTGTTTGTTTAGTTAAACTAATGTATTATTGACAGCACAAACAATGGCCATTTATGTAATTGATACATTTTTATTGTCAAAGCACTGGACAGAAAAACAACAACTTTAAAGTACAGTTAATCATATTAGCAAGCATGTTCTCTTACTGCTGAGCTTTCTGACATAACATCATGTTCACTGCACGATGGAAACTTGGTCCAAGCCTCGACGTCCCCACAATCACAACATCCCCCTCCACCCGATGAATGAAGCTTAAATTGGTAGAAGATTTACATTATCTAATAAAGAAATCAGGCCAAAACATGCAGTTGAAATTCTGTGCTTCTTGTTCGAAACCTAAATGTACAATGACGATGCACCAATACACACTGTTATGCACTAATGCTTTTTCAAATATTTAAAATAAAAACACCAAACAAAATATTACGAACCACGTATTTGTGCTTTTTGTGTTCACTTTTTTGAAAGCACTTTCTGCACAGAACGCAGGTTCGGTCGACAGCACATTCCCTAGAAAAGAAACAACTTTTAAAGGAAAATGATCAGATGTTTCTATGTAACAATCAGTATGAAATAGGTACCCATCTATGCACTGACAAAAAGACTACTAAATTTAAAGTTAAAGAAGGTGGTGCATTTTACCTGCATGAATATGTGGCCTCTCCAGTCTTAAACACATGCCCACAAAGTTGTGATGGATTGTTAAGCTGCTGTAGTTCCATTAATGCTTCTTGCGGATCATTGTCAAATAACCACCTAAAAACAAGTAAAGAATACATACCTGATACAAGTAAATGCCCACATAACAGTTTTCGCAATATAATTTGAAATGTTTAAAAGGGTATCAAAGTATCTGCCAATCATGTTTTTCAGTTTTAGTGACAAATTTTTTAAGGTTAAAGATGTCTAACCAGTACATATATTTAACTTGTGAAAATGCTTCTGAATTCCAAATTTTACTGGGATATTTATATGTTTCTAATATTTTATGATAACAATACTCTTATAAAAACAAATACAAAAAAATATATTTTACCATGCAATTTTTTCCTGTATTTGTTGACATGTCTGTTTGTTCAGAACCTCGCCAACTTCCCATTCTGCATAGTTTTTGAGAAGATTTGAAGTTTCCTTGACCAATAACTTGTAAAAGGTTTCTTCAAAGTCACCAAGAGGCAAATTGGGACACAAAGAAATCATCTTTGCAGACCCTAGTAAACTTAAGGNGTTTAGTTAAACTAATGTATTATTGACAGCACAAACAATGGCCATTTATGTAATTGATACATTTTTATTGTCAAAGCACTGGACAGAAAAACAACAACTTTAAAGTACAGTTAATCATATTAGCAAGCATGTTCTCTTACTGCTGAGCTTTCTGACATAACATCATGTTCACTGCAAGATGGAAACTTGGTCCAAGCCTCGACGTCCCCACAATCACAACATCCCCCTCCACCCGATGAATGAAGCTTAAATTGGTAGAAGATTTACATTATCTAATAAAGAAATCAGGCCAAAACATGCAGTTCAACATTTTGTGCTTCTTGTTGGAAACCTAAATGTACAATAACGATGCACTAATACACACTGTTATGTACTAATGCTTTTTCAAATGTCTAAAATAAAAACACCAAACAAAATATTACGAACCACGTATTTGTGCTTTTTGTGTTCACTTTTTTGAAAGCACTTTCTGCACAGAACACAAGTTCGGTCGACAGCACATTCCCTAGAAAAGAAACATCGTTTAAAGGAAAATGATCAGATGTTTCTATGTAACAATCAGTATGAAATAGGCACCCATCTATGCACTGACAAAAGGACTACTAAATTTAAAGTCAAAGAAGGTGGTGCATTTTACCTGCATGAATATGTGGCCTCTCCAGTCTTAAACACATGCCCACAAAGTTGTGAGGGATTGTTAAGCTGCTGTAGTTCCATTAACGCTTCTTGCGGATCATTGTCAAATAACCACCTAAAAACAAGTAAAGAATACATACCTGATACAAGTAAATGCCCACATAACAGTTTTCGCAATATAATTTGAAATGTTTAAAAATGTATCAAAGTATCTGCCAATCAAGTTTTTCAGTTTTAGTGACAAATTTTTTAAGGTTAAAGATGTCTAACCAGTACATATATTTAACTTGTGAAAATGCTTCTGAATTCCAAATTTTACTGGGATATTTATATGTTTCTAATATTTTATGATAACAATACTCTTATAAAAACAAATACAAAAAAATATATTTTACCATGCAATTTTTTCCTGTATTTGTTGACATGTCTGTTTGTTCAGAACCTCGCCAACTTCCCATTCTGCATAGTTTTTGAGAAGATTTGAAGTTTCCTTGACCAATAACTTGTAAAAGGTTTCTTCAAAGTCACCAAGAGGCAAATTGGGACACAAAGAAATCATCTTTGCAGACCCTAGTAAACTTAAGGCAAAATACTGTTTCAACAAACAGTTGTTAGTAACACTTCTCATTTAAGCTTTAAAATTAAAAGCAAGCTGCTAGGTTCTATTCTTTTGAATCCAGGCATTAAATCAAACCCATTGACTTAGATAACCACCAAGATTTTAAATGGTTTGTCTGACTGCCTTAACAAGTTTAAAACTTGTGTATCANTCATCTTTGCAGACCCTAGTAAACTTAAGGTAAAACACTGTTTCAACAAACAGTTTTTAGTAACACTCATTTAAGCTTTAAAATTAAAAGCAAGCTGCTAGGTTCTATTTCTTCGAAACCTGTCTGTCAGCAGGCAATCCAGGCATTAAATCAAACCCATTGACTCTTTGAAAGCAGAGATAACCACCAAGATTTTTAATGATTTTTCTGACTGCCTTTACAAGTTTAAAACTTGTGCATCATTGCTCCAAACCAGTGCAACCTGATAGATGGAACAAAATAGAGTTTCCATCTTTCCCCATAATAAATAGATCTAAGGATCAGGATGACGAAAGCAAACAAATATAAACAAACTAAATTAGTAATATGTGTAAAGGACCTTTAAAGGCCACTTCTCTGAAAATTTTGATTTCTAACATATTTTAGGTTTGAGGGAAAATGAATCAACTGAGGCATTTGCTATGAAATTTAATTGCCTAACAAAAAGCAATGATTACAGATTTTCGCAATATAACGTGACGTCACTATTGGCAACGACTTCAACAGCCCTGTAGGCTTATTCGGAACATTTATTGTAACGAGACACATCAAACCCTACAGTATTGTCAGCCAAAGTTAGCAACAGACGCAACAGAAAAGGAAAGTACAACAACCTCCAACCGCAACTTGGCATGACTGGAGAGTTCCTTTTTTTATGAGGCAAAGTTCGGGACAAGGCACTGAGCCACTGACATCATGCGACCGGGCCCGGCTATGCTAAGAGACAACTTTTACATCGCGTGAATGTACACGATAAAAAACCAAATGACAAAAATGTAGCCTATAATACTAAACATTGGAAATTTTTGGAAACACTACCGGTGGTTTTGCCCACTCTACCAACAATGTACCCAATAATAGTTCTATCATGGTGGTATCATTACACAAAATTGTAAACGTCACAAAAATTGACAAATTGTTTAAAGTTTTCCTGCTGTCGGCAGTGTTTTTCGTTTTCCCCATGAAAATATGAAAACGCAATGATGCGGAACGTAAGCCAATTAGAGTTGGCATGTAGGGGAAATCCAAACTTAGAGCTGGAAGTTTTGTCCCGACAGAATGTAAATAAGATTCCCCTCTCTGTTTTTAATCCCAACTCTTCGTGTCAAACGAGCATACGCGATTGTCCGATTGTAACAATCATATAAATGTAACCAAGTTTTAAATTCGCCTGTATTTATAAGACTTTTCACATTTCAGACAATCAATTGTGTGTTTTGTCATTTTGTTATTAGATGAATTGAATGCTTTTTGAAGTGAAATCGTCGTAATGGTAACAGCGGTAAGTTTCTCAAATATTTTTGACTGTAAATATTGCGAACAACAACAACACAAATTTATGGCTGCATGTAATTTTTTGTGACAAAACAATATTACATTGCCTTGTTCAATTTGTAACTTGTTGCTTGGCATTCGCCTATTTTTGAGCAAATGCTTGCTAATTTAAACAATTACAGTAGCGTACAATGTAGAAGTTTGCAGGATCAGTGAAAAGTCCAACATTATGACTTGTTTGAACATGTTTTTAATACAGCATGTTTGTTGCTAGATTGTTGTCAAAATAGAACTGGGACATATTGCTCAGTTCCGTGATATCCCTACATTGGATGGACATACTCACGATTGGATGGTGTTTGTAAAGGGGGCAGATGGCATAGATATTGAACACTTTGTTGAAAAGGTATGTCAACAAATTGCCTTTAAAAACTACAAATCTCCTTGGTAATATGGTACTATAAAGGTTTGTCTGATACTTTTGATACTGCAGGTAACACATTTAGGTAAAGTCCTGCTGTTATGCTTGAGGGATGCTTGTTTGAGGTTAGAGGGGTGGAATTAAAAAAAACTAAAGTCTATCATTGGAATTAATATAGATCGAAAATACTGCTGTATGTAAAAAATACTGTGTGTTGTGAAAAGGTAAAATTAAAATACCTACAGGTTTTCAAAGTGGACCTGTGGTTCCAAACACACTTACAGTATTCAAGAAATACCAAATTGGTCTGAACAAAACTAAAATGTAGGTTTTTTGCAGGTTGTATTTTGGCTTCATGAGTCCTATGGTCCATTGAAACATGTCATTAAAGCTCCTCCGTATGAAGTGAAAAAAACTGGATATGCTGGCTTCAACATGCTAATTGACATACATTTCAAAAACAAGGTAAACATATTTCCCATTAATGTTTAAACAAGAAAAGACCAAACCCAGGCAGTACAAGTGGACTGAGGATGCCATTTGCCAATTTCGAAGACTGGAATTGAAAAAAATGCTACAAACCAATTATAATATTAAGCACAAGTTCAAACATGTTACATTCAAGTTATGATACAAGAATCATCTGAGTCCTTTCTACAGTAATCAGGGACCAATACATCGTATCTCAAAGGTTGAGAGTGGGATATATTTTAGTTTGCAGAGTAAAAAAAATGATGACTTTTTGCCAAGTAAAAATAAATTAATGTGTGATTGCACTACCAGAAGCATGTTTGGAGACAATTGAGATGCTTGGTGCTTTTACTAGCAAAACATTTGTGATTTTGACCCATTTAGTACTTCTATCCCTTTTTTCCATTGCAAAGTTAATTTGGTCTAAATAAAATCTTTCCAAACCTGAGGTTTTACCACAAACATTCACCCGATTTCAATTTTCATGCAGTCAGAGCCAAAGACAGTTCGATTTCATTATGACATGTTTCTGCACATGGAAACAATGCCACCTGTAAATCACACGAGAATTGAGATGCTGACATTCACCAGCCCCGCTGATGATTTTAAGAAGAAACTGTTGAGGGCTGGAGGTACCAAGTCTTTGCACTTGTTTAAAATGTTGCTTAAAATAAAATATTTTTATTTCTACTCATGCTTGGATATTGGTGTCACATAGAGACTTTAGTTAAGTTAAGGCTATTTGACTTAACCTGAGTCATTTTCAGGCACTGTCTTGGGTCGTGTCTATAGGAATGCATGACTTCTTTACACAGTTTATCTTCCAACAGTACGTATCTTTCAATTATAGGGGTTCTGCAGGTTCAGGATGGATCGTCACAGGGCAAAGAGAAGAAACAAAAGGTAGTTAATCTCAACGCATAATCATCTTGTTTACTGGATTACCTTAATGATTAAAAATGTATTGCCACATGTTTTATTTTGCTGTTTGCTATGCAAGTCTGCAAAGCAAAAGTTTGTTTTTTCACAAACAGTGATTTTGGCATTTGCAGGCCAATTTTTGCAAATATTTGTAAAAAAGAATTGTTTACCAAGGTAAACTGGAGTTGATAGTTAAAGTCAGAATCACCCTTTTTCCATGTAGCGATTGAAGACTAAGGCTCTGTATTCTATATTTTATTTGTTTGCCAATGAATGGCATTGATGGTTTCATAAAAATAAATGCTTTTTTTCAGGAAATCGGTCACAGTGATAGCAGCAAACATCGCCAGTCCAGTGAGTAACGTCATTGTTTAAACGATCATTTACATTAGGTTTCTGCTTGTATTTGAAAATAAACAGAGTTGTTTGTTGTATACACCAGCTGTATTTGACAGTAAACCAATATTTGGCTGTGATTGATTGCTTTGGGTTTTAAGGTTTCAGACAGTTTTGTGTGTAGTAGGTTATCATATTCAGAAAATTGCTGAAATATTCCAGGTTTAACATTTGAAATATTTAGCAGTTTTTGTCATCACAAGGTTTGTATTGAAATACTAATGCCCAAATACTGATAAAAATCAAGCAAAGTTAAAGTGCATGTGTAAGTGCAATATGGGATGCTTTTTGATGTAGATGAAATTTGTTTATGGACACTAGTTCAACACCTAATAAAAGGCAGTTTTTAAAGCCTGAACAACTTTCAGATGAAAGTGACAAAAAGTCAAAGAGTGGAATGAAAAGTCACAAACAGAAGTCGTCATCTAAGGATGAGAGCAAAAGAAGAAGCAGTATCACAGAGGCTGACCTGTTAAAGAAAAAGAAAATTGAGGTGAATAATAATTTGCAAAGTTTTTGTGTAAAGCTTAGCAAAACTTTGTCTGGGCCAAAAATTCCTTTTTAGTACCAATAAGATGTAGGCTCCCATGAAAAATATTTTCTGTGTTCAAATATAATTAGGTTTTAAACTGCACAGCAAATACTTTTTTCTAATGTTACCACCGCCATAACACCATTACTGCCATGGCAACCACATACTGCCATGGCAACCACATACTGCCATTATAGAAAATTAAATAGAACATGCTTTGCTATTTTCAACAGCCGGAGTGTGTATGTGTTTACATGTGTTTTCTCTGAATCCTTTCCATTATCATACCAGCTTGTATCTTCCTATTGAAACCATTGAAAACGGTGAATTTTGTACCTTTCCATTTTTGTTAGGAGAAGCTAAATTCCTCTGCTCCGATCGACAAAAAGCCAAGAGAAAAATTAAATAAAATCAAGGTAGGTAATGTTAAAACTGCCTGCAAGGTTTTGTTGTCTTTTCCTCCATGCAAAACCTGTGTTGTTCAGATCAAGATTGAAAAAGGTCAACCTCCAAGTCTCTTCTCACGTGAAGAAAGTATCGATATAAAGCAAATTAAAAAGAAGGAACCAAGTAAAAGAGAAGACGTGAAACCAAGTGAAAAAAGGTATTATTTATGTCATAACTGCACTGACTTAAAACAGACAGAACCTTCTAGTTTGAAGCTTTTATGTTAAGCTAAAATCAGTAGTTGTATTATTTACATGTTTTGACAGAAAATAGTTTTTAATCAATCACCATTTCTAGACCGTCACCTCCTGAGGTTAAAATAAAAAAGGAGTCAAGTGAAAGAATTGAAAAGTTTCCGGAGAAAAGGAAAAAAGAAAAGTATGTGTGGTCGTTTTGTGTTTGCTTCAGTGATTTTAATGGTTTATTACTGCCCACTTCTATACAATGTATTGTGTGAAACAGTATTTCATGTTTTCTTGTCTTTTCCTGGGTAAAAGTCTTTTATAATGGTTTGATCCACTAACAAGTAGAAGCTGTATGGTTGTACCAAGTGGTACAAATTCAATCTTCTAAAAATCTGCCTCTGTATTTGTTTAGAAAAACCAGTAGGCCACATGTTGGAAAAAGCAAATAATTTGAACATTCGGATTTTGAAACATGACTTTTTACATTATTTTTACCACACAGAAAAGTGCCACCCAGAGACAGTGTTCCAAAGATAAAACAGGAAATGAAACAGAAGAAACGACGAACCATGTCCTCCTCCGACAGCGATCTGGCTCCTCCAAAGAAAATAGAACTGATACAGTCAGACTCGGATTCCGAAGAGGAACGAAGAATCCGGAAAAAAATTAAAAAGGAAAAATTGAAGGAAGCCAAAAAGCTGGCAAAGAAAATGAAGAAGGAGGAAGTAAGGAAGCCATCGCCTCTTCCGACCAAGAGGGATAATACGGAGCTAATGGACATGGATATATGCGAGACTCCACCTCGTGAAAGCTTTGTTGTTAATTCTGACACTTCATTTGCGAGGTCTAGTGCACCAAACAGTGCAAAAGGTAAGCAAATAAAAACAGGTAATATTTTTGTGTTAACTCTGACTGTTTATGTACCAAACATGACGCTGGCAAAGCTGCATGGTAAGAACAGTGAAATTGTACTTTAGAGCAGCGGGTTTTCAACTTTTTTAGGTCCATGACTCAAAATGGTTATCCAATCTAATTAACAACTGCCTTTTAAAACTTCAACTAAAACACTGGATATGAGTTTCTATATGAGTTTATTTATTGTTTGTGCCGTTAAAAGATCTTTTGACGTGAGAAAAAAGCCCTGGAACCCCTAGGTGTCATACCCTCGAGTAACACCAGCGCCCCAGAACAAAACATTAAAAAATAAAAAAAATATTATGCAGCGATTAAATGTTTGTTTTTTGGTTAACTTTAACCTTTTGTTTTAGGAGAACTAAAGAAAACACGATTTTATTTCGATTGTTCTGTAATCCGTTTTAGAAAAAAGACACAAATCGTCCAAGCCGCGTGAGAAAATTACCACGACTCCGACTAGCGTGGGAAACCAGAACAAGGAAGTACTTCCGGACAATTCGCCGCAACCGAAGCGAAAGAAAGAGAAAACTGCACACCTGAGGTTTGTGAACAAATAGTTGTGAACCACGCCCACCCACCACATGAACCACGCCCCCGCATATGACGTAAATTTGCTCACAGATAATGTAGTGTTGACTGTTTACATTACAACAATTGTGGTAATTGTGACAGCATGCTTAGAAAATGGCGTTTTTCATTAGACATCATATATTTAGGAACACAAGATACAGACTTGATGAGTAGCTTATTCAAAAACATAACTGCCAGAGAACTTGTATGTAGAGAATACATTTTATTGCAGAGTTTCGACAATCGCTGTTATGCGTAGGTGATTGTCGAAAGGTTTGTAGTAAAATGTATTTAATATATACAAGTTCTCTGGCAGTTATAATCTCAAAGCATATTTGCTTAAAAAGTAGCACATTGCCTATAACTTCTGCTATGGATACTTTAGTGTTACATACGATGTGTTGAAAAGTTTACAAATTAAGAAAGGTAGTTACTGCTGCTGTAAAACCATGGTTAAAAATAAACACGTACCAACAGCACGTTTGGAGTTACGCATTGTAAAACTGTTCGTTTATACCCACAGCTCAGCACACAAGGAACGATCTTCAACGCACTCTAGCGGCAAGAAGCCGAGATCTAAACCAACTCCAAACAGAGGTGTGTATAGTATACATATTACTTTGCCAATGCTAACCAGCAGCCTATATCCAATTTGTGTGTTTTGCAGAAAGCAGATTACAAGTGACAAGCGACAGCGATTCGAGTGCAGGTAAGTCGATCGTAAAGACTTTTATTGAAGCAGTTACGAAATATATGTTACACCCGAAATGGATGTCAAATCTACTGAAATTTAGCAGGTGTCTTGGCCACTGGGTGGCAGTAAAAGTGTTTTTTTTGCCTTTACCTTTTTTCATTTTTGCGCCTATTTCAAGGTTTTAAACTATTGGCTCAGCGACATACTGGGACAATTACAGGTCACTAAAAGAGATTTTCTATTTGCAGGTGAACAGGAGCGACCTTCGTCGAGACAACAAGTCTTCCAGCAAGATCTGAGTAAGCCTTTTAATTTGTTGTATAAAATACTTTCCATAGAGTCACTTACTTTTCCATGACGTTGCAGTTTCGCCGATCCGCTCATCCTCCGAGTCTCCCTCCTCCGTCCACTCCCCACTGCCTCGCCTCCTCCTGCATAAAGAGCCCCATGACGTCACGAGCCACACCAGCGATGACGCAGCATCGGTTTCGTCACGTGATGACCGTGACAGGTAATGTGATCCATCTCATATATATCCTTTATTATTGACTAGGTATTATAGAGACCAAACAAGAATTTTGTATAAAGTTGTTTGGTAGTAAAAAACATGTGGAAAGAACGCATAAGAATGAACCCAAAAGCTACGCTTGCACCCTAAAGTTATTATTCTTTGCCAAATTCAAATGCACCCTACTTGTTAGGGTTGTAGGAAAGTCCTGGTTTTAACTTTGCATTTCACGCCAATATTTGTTGTCACAGCGACAGTGACGGGGATTTGTTCGAGGAAAATTCACCTCAGCATAGAAATCAGAAGAGTTTCTCTGCCGAGAAGAAACGTCCTGTAGGAATATCGTAAGTCTGGCACTACGTTGTTTTCCCTGATCCACTGTTAGACTGTAAGACTATACCGCTGTTGCCACTCAGGCACCATTAAGACTTCGAAACGTTGGCATATTTAAGGTTTTACCAGAATAGCAACAATACAGTTCTTGAATTATTTGCAAGCGCACATTTGAATGTTGAATCTTCATTGAGAGGTCACAACCCACATATGCGTTATTCCGACAGGCCCCGCAAATGTTGCTGTGGGTTCAGATCCTACCGAATAGGCCATAGTAAAAAATGGATTCTACCGCATAGTAAAAAATGAATTTTTCACTGATTTGCTGCATATGATAATTGTCGTTGCTCGGATTTGGCATTTTACCTGACATTGGTCTTGGGCAAGGAAACGTTCGTAGTAGAATAGCTAGCCATTCTAGAATAGTTGTTTCGAACCTACAATATAGTAACCAAGTCGTATATTAGTTTTGTCGATAAAATTCGTTTTCTGTTACCCTACACATACAGCCCAGCAGATTTGGATTCGAATCCCGGGGATTCGATATTCTACAGTCGCCCAGTGATTTCTTTTAACTCGTCGATTTGATGTTTTAGTCCTCCCGGTC